>CABEEJ010007667.1:8671-29033 GCA_901482245.1 Timema douglasi | reverse complement strand
TCCCCAAGTGGTTCATCATTCTCTTTTCAAGTGGGTGCTATAGTGGCCTAAGAGGCTACTCTCATAATATTCTGGACTTGATGACGCGGAGGTCGGGGGTAGAGCCCCAGTTAAGTGTCCTGAGAGTGTTTGTCCCCAAGTGGTTCATCACTCTCTTTTCAAGTGGATGCAGGTAATGTACAGTCACATTAAATTAGATATTATTCATCCCTACCTTATCGGGGGGGCTTGTACATACACATATCCTGGACGGGTAATAAGATACAGTGGAAAATAAATAAATGCTTATTCTATTTACTCATATACTAATATCAACCTTTCTTGAGTATTGGTTATTACCATAATGTATTTTGAACCGTTTTATTAAATGAAGGCAGACATTTTTCTTAAAATTTAAGTTATGCCCATGAGGAGGGCAGTTATTTTAAAATATTAGAATCCACATTAGCATACAGGGGAGATGGGAAGATTTCAATGTTAAATAACATAACAAGGTTAAAAGGGGAAAATTAATTTTTTACTGAAATGGAGTTAATGCGTTAATCTGTGACATTGGCGCCAGAATAATTATTTCCGAGAGGGAGGAAGGTGGGGTGGGGTTCAATGTGGCACAAACTCAGCACTAAGTATTGGCGTAGGTTTCAGAATTTGTGCCATTAGGTTTCAGAAATTGTGCTGTTTTGGTGCTGCCAGCATCATCCATTGTGTTTTTTTGGCGTTTTCACGAAAACTATATTGGCACAAATTATGGCGATAGAATATTCTTGTGGAAAAAAATTCAGCACTAAATATTAGCATAGGTTTCAGAATTTGTGCCGTTAGTGGTGCTGCCAACTTCACGGACCTCTAGTTGATGTGGTGTTTACAAACCACGATTGTAAATCTGATAGTTGTTAAATGTTGGAAGACAAAAATTGTAAGGAAAATTACAAGATTAAAAAATGCTAGCAATATTTTCTTGTCAAAGAAAACATAATTTCAGGGGGAGCAAGTCCCCCCCCCCCTTGTTTCCATGATCTGTGAATTAATCATGATACCTTTTTTAAATTCCTTTTAGACTATAGTTAAGAGAGGTGTTTGTAATATTTACATTAATTTAAAAAAATGTATTTGCCGGGGTCCTTTTGGGGCTTGAGATATAAAAGATGTCCTGGAAAATTTGTGTTATGTGATGACTTTTCCTCTACTCCCGTGTACTCTTCGACTGTAATCACCCCCTCACCCCTCTTCCATTGCAGCCAGCTTAGATTTGGACCAGCAGTGCAGTATATTGTGTGGTGCCTTATACCATGTGACCACTAGTGTAAATCACCCTCACTGTTCATTCAATATCTAAAATAGTCATACGACTCACTTGTTGTTGAAGCTACTACACTTTCAATAACAAGTAAAGTAGCTAATTAATATTATATTTGATAAATCATACAAGTGTATAGTTGGGGGGATGGGGGGGGGGAGTAAAATTGTAAAATTTAAAGAGGCCACAGAATATTACAATATTATATCATACAATATATCATACAATATATCTCACAATTTCTTAGGTTCCAAAGAGTATAATAAATCTTCTGCTCCAAAAAGCTATATTTTATAATATGTTTTACAACCCCCATTAAATACAAGCTGAGCGTTTGCTGGTTAAAAAATAATCAATCGGTAAAATGTAAGACTACATTCAAACTTAAAATATAAACGATATTTCAGCAAAAACCAATAATAGTAGTTTCCCCAGTGGTATTAAATAAATGTCAAAGGAAATAAAAAAAAAGTATTAAAAATATACTTTAGAGACACACAAAGATAATGTCAACAAGGGAATAGAGGGAACTTCACGCCAATTAATTTAGACACTAGTTTATGGTAAGATACGAAAATATATATATCTCGTTGAGGTTGTAACACCTACATCATAGTTCACGACTTAATTATTTTCCTAATGTTAAAACATTATATTTGAATTAATGAATGAGTTATTGTGAATAATCAAAGATCAGGCAATTATTCAAATTCTAAGGACTGACAATGTTGTTCCGCGCATTACTGTACACTGCAATGTGTTGTATCTTCTTTTATTATTATTATTAGCACCGCGTCTTACTACCCGTTCGGGTTGTACGCACTTTTGCTAATGTGTAATGGTAGGGTGATTGTGAGATGAAATGAAGGACCTACAGTTTAACGTGGAATCCGAACCACGGTGGAGGCCTGGCATTCCTCACATTCATAATATATCTTGTCAGAGGTGAAGAAAGGGTTTGGTAATCAGATAAATTTATGCCGGGACCGGGGATTGAACCCCGGCCGCCAGCATAGAAGTCTGACACCTTACCCCTAGACCGCCAGGTCACCTGTATCTTCTTATTATTATTATTATTAGCTCCACGTCTTACTACCCGTTCGGGTTATACGCACTTACGCTAATGTGTAATGGTAGGGTGATTGTGAGATGAAATGGAGTACCTACAGTTTAACGTGGAATCCAAACCACGGTGGAGACCTGGCTGTATCTTCTTAATTGTCTAAAGAGTATAACGTTTTATATTATTTTTCTAAGCTAACATATAAATGTAATTTCCTCCGAAGTTGTAAGAAGCAAAAGAACAAAGTTAACTACATTTAAAAAAAAAATTTTTTAACTAAATATATTACCCAGCGAAGATAATGTAGTAAAGCATTATTAGAACTTATTTTGATTAAGTGACCTGGAAGTGTAAATAAGGCCATTTAACCTAGAAGGTACGTACAGTTATTGAGAGTCTTGTCATACTAAACAAAGTAAAGTGTATGATTAGTTCGTTCGTGACGACCACACAGGCCCATTTCTTCCATTAACTGGTGTATAAAACCATTGTTTGAGGCAATATTACTTCTAATAATTGTTTCCGACGGGCTTTCCGTGTTCGACTACTAATGTATATAGTGTAATGTTCGAAATAGCTAAAAAAAAATCGAATGACAAAGAGTATAGACATGCCGTGGAGATGGACTCGATAGCTCTAATTACAAGCTGTAAAGAACATTAATATCAATATATATTCTATTGTCTTGTTTTATGTAAACATAAACCAATACGAGTATGATTTTTGTCATGGCATAAAGTGAGTGATTTTATTTAAAACATATTTGTTCATTATCAAAATGAATTTTCCAGAAAGGTTACCTAATATTTACTTTTTATTGTCCATCTCCATAACGTGGATGCCAAGCGCATAAATCCATGTCAACCTTTTCAATCGTAATGGTAGCTGAGACATATTAATGCCAACCTTATTTAATATTTTTGATAATGGAAATGGCAAAAGTGCTATTATGGCTGTTTACCCTACTGTCTTTAAGGATAAGTTACCTAAACGCCTTGTTGACCTTGGAGACCACAGTGAATGTTGTCTCGAGCCTGCAGCAGTATTACCGTGCGGGTTGCGTGGCCCTTCTATACACTAACGAAGGTGAGTCGACATAGTGTAGGATTTTAGTAAGAAGTAGGAGTGCACGAGTTGGTAATTTTAAGTTCGAGTCAAGTTTATTTAGAGTTAGATTTATATAGAGCGTTATTTGTGAAATAAATATTTTATGTTGAATTTCTGTAGTAGTTCAATGCATATACTTTAAATAAGCACAAACATGTTTATATAAGAATTATAGTTGTTGTCAAAATAGGTATAACTATACATTTTAAAAGTTTTGAATACAATAAATATGACTGTACAGTATTTACTTTTTCGCTACTTTACAAGTAGAGAAATTATTGTAATCATCAAAAAAATCGAACTCTAGGTTTTGATGATTTCGATGTTTCATGCATGACCTTCTGAACCTGAAAAAGTGGATTTGAATTTCCGTCTGTCTGTCTGTCTGTACCTACAACTAGAGCCTAAATTATTTTACCGATTGGAATAAAACTTAATATCTAGGGTTTTCGCAGAGTTGCTCCATGGGTTTTGAACTCGATATCTAACCCTTAAAATAAGGGTAGTTTCCTCAAGGGCGAAAAGAGAAAAAATCGATTTGATCAAAATTGGCTATAGCGATTTTGGTTAAATTTCTTTTCTAAGCATTTATTAATACTGAATACAAAATGCCTACTCTCAATTTTTCATCAAAATTACTTTAAGCGTTCCGGTCTGATGCGTAAATTCAATTTTTTTTATCATATATCTGTAACTTTTAAGATAATATATTTCTTATCATTGCCAATATGTAGGTTTATTTATAATAAAAATCTTTTACTTGAAACATATGTTTATAAAACCAATAGTTTTTAAGCTATACGCAAATATATATATATATATATTAGCTTTTCGAGCACTAAAGGTAAAGAATTGCTACCGTAAAATAAAATCTAACCAGAGATGTTGATGGATGTCGACGTATCATAACTCCCCGAACCGTAAACAGTGGTTTTTGCTATGCCATTTATCTGTGTATTTGCTTAACCTTAAAATTAACAGTAGTTTAGTAAAGAGCGAAAAGAGAATATATATATTTATTTTCAAAATAAATGAAAATAGCCATTCTATTTATAATATTAATTAATGCCTGGATACGAATTAAAAATAAAATATATATATTTATTTTCAAAATAAGCTCTAATGATTTTGATTAAAATTCGTATCCAGGCATTGATTAATATTATAAATAATATGGCTATTTTCATTTGTCCATAAAAATGATTTTTGGGTAACTTTACAGAAGCGGAAATCTCCATATCTCTGCAACAATTTGAGATACTAAATAACATATTAGTTGCAAGATTGTTGTTATATTAAAAATAAAAAACTTTTATTTGAAATATATTTTGTAAGACCAATATTCGCTGAAATTTTGGAAAATATATTAATATAATTTTGTTAGTTTTAATTGCACAGATATACTATTTAAATTTTAACGTAATAGTTTTCTAATGCCGTATAGTAGGTAAATAACTAAGTCTCTCAAAGTGTGATGCTCTTTTTCCTTTAACATATTAGGGGAAATCTCTATCATTTTAGACTCGATATTCAATATTTATTTACCCTTTTTATTGGTCTAAATTTATAAATGAGGAATCTAATAATAATGCGATAACCAAAATGTGAAACCCCTAATAAAATGTAGAACATTTTAACCATAAGTCGAGATTTTATTACGAAGTTTTGACCCTTATGGACCCAATATCGATCTTTTTTATTGGTCCAATAATACAAATGATGACTTTATTTATTTAAAAATGATATTTTCAAATTTAAAACTGAGAGTCAAAAACGTTTTACGTAAGTATAGCACAATTTTTGCTCGGGTTTGCAAGGGTATATTATTTCATTTCACATATATTACGAATTTTGAGTAACTATTTCAATTTTTAAACAATGGAGGGAGAAAGTCCGTGTGGAGTTACGTACCATTTATTTTTAATTAGAAAAAATAAAATTAATCAATCTATTGATTTTCGGGTATAAGATTGAAAATTCCGAATACTCAAATTTTCGAATTTTTATAAAATTCTTTAAGTCAAGTTTGAACAGCGACTAAAACTAAATTTGAACTAGAATTTTCGAGTATTTACACACATCCAATAAGAAGATGTTGCCCTCTGTAATCTTTGGGTAAAGTGCTTGCCTTATGACTCCGATGTTATTTGGTTCAAACACAGCTGGTGTCAACAGATTTTCCTTGAACGATAACATTCTGTGGTATAACTTCCTTTGGAGGAGAAGTAAATTCGTCGGTCACGTGTCAATTGTGGCATGTTAAAGGACCTATGAAGGTTTTTGAAATTACCTCTACCAGAAAAATTGGTAGACCCTTCGTGCTCGCTCATAGAAATTTTCGTGTGGTGATATAATCAGTCGGTTCAGAAAGTTCACGTTAAATATTCGTACATAAAATATATTAAATAAAAAGTAAGACATTCTTAGAATATACCAACATAATTATAATCATACTGCCGGCACCCTCTACGGTTCTTAACCATTTCAGTCATATCACCCCTATGACCTATTCAAGAACCTCTTATTAACCCTTCTTTAAAAATAAAAAAAACTTGTTGCGAACTAACAATATTTATCGAGGGAAAAAAAATTCAAAACAATGTTTGTAAATTTTAGGGTTAAAATATTAGTGAGAAGGTTGGTGGTTGGTATTAATTTTTTATTTATAAGTATTTTTATATTTGGTTTAGTCTCCGATAGAACGCATCTTAAGTCATGTTCTACATTGAGTCGGTTTCTGGCCTTGGTTTTTATTGATACCGAAGTCGAGAAACCACAATCACATCTATAAGTAGTAGCAAATGGAATTAAAGTTCTTAGAGCCCTGTCAGCTATAATAGGATATTGGGCTCCCACTTTTCACCAAAATATAGGGAGGTCATAACTTTGAAATTACTCTTTCAATGTGTTATCCTCGCATAGACCAAGGAATTGGAATTAATCAGAAACGTCTTCATCTTTTAAGATTCCATCATCTTTAGAAAATGGTCTCAGTATTCAGGAATTGGATTGACGGTCATATATGTTCGGGAAATAGTGGTTCAATGAATCATTCAGGGCAGATAAATGTTGAACAATGGAACCGGTAAGTAAGCATTTCTTTTTGTTAATCTTAGACAATTGTGTGAACACTGATGTCGCCAACATCAACTCTGCTACGTTGGTAAAATTCTTGCTTGCGCAAAAACCAAGCAACTTTATCCTGTGCTGTTAAGATATTGGTAATATTTCCTTGCAATGAACGTTTCAAAGTGTTAATCTCTCCAAACAAATGTTTAATGTGTTCTTATTTCTCTTAAAAGTAAACGAACGAACTTTCTAGCTCTATTGTTTGAAAATTGAGATATTTACTCAAAACTCGTAATATATGTGAAACGAAATAATATACACTAGCAAACCCAAGCAAAAATTGCACTATATTTACGTAAAAAAAAAATTTTAGTCCCGGTATAAAAATATTTTTTTTTAAGAATTAATGTCCTCATTTGTATGTATGAACTGATAAAAAAGATCAATGTTGGGTCCAAAAGGGTCAACACTTGGTATTAAAATTTCAACTTCAGGTTTTAATTTTCGACATTTTATTAGGTGTTGCAAATATTTATGCCATCGCATTTCTATTAAATTCCAAATTAATAAATTTTGACCAATAGAAAATGTAAATATTGACTATTGAGTCTAAAATGGATATAGATCACTGTTGTACACACATTTCTCTTAAGAGGTTTAAGGAAACACAAGATCACTTAAGTTGCCCCCCCCACCCCCTCAAAATTAAAATTTAAATGTACCAACGTTTTGCACCTATTTTGCACCGTTTTGCACCCAAGTATTACGTTTTGTGATCTGGAAACACAACAACTTTTAGAGACCTACTTATATTTAATTACTCATTGGAGAGTTATTGCGTTAAATCTTGAGTAGTATTTCCTTACAACTAAAGCTCACAAAGTTGTATTAATATACTTGCCAATATCTCAGAAACTGTTGGATTTATAAAAATATATTTCAGATAAAAGTTTTTTATTTTTAATAGTAATACAATTTTGCAATGATAAGTTATTTAGTATCTCAAATAGTTGCAGAGATACGGAATTTTCTGCTTCTGTAAGGTACCCTAAAATTAATTTTCATGGTAAAATTAAAATAGCCAGTTTATCTATAATCTTAATCAACACCTAGATATGAATTTTAATCAAAAAGAGTCGATTTAGAGAAAATCATTTTTTTCACTTTTCGCCCTTTCTTAAACTACTCAAATTTTAAGTTTAAGCAGACAAACAGACAGACGTCATTGCAAAAACCCTTTTTAGGGTTTGGGGTTTCTTGAGACGTCGACATCCATCAATAATTCAGGTTATATTTTCTTTTGCGGTCGCAATACTTTACCTTTTTTGTTCGAAAAGTTATAAAATATATATATTAACGTATAGCTTTGTAACGACTTACATTGTAATAACTCTCACCAACTGGGGTAGCCCGCTCTCACAAGGTCAACACGTGGCACTAGCTTGACCAGCGACCTCCGCTCTCGCCAAATACAACAGACTGACTGAAGGCGTGTCTACGCCAGCTGGCAATGAGGCTCGACCACGTGTTCGGCCAGCAAAGAAAATGGAAAGAAGAGTTCCGTTTCCGCCTTCGCGGAGCTTCGCGAAGCTGCTACGTGCTTCGATATGTGCCTCGAACTTCACCTCCCCCCTAGTTTGTAATGTTCTTCAACCTTCCCTTCCTTCGATCCGCCCCCCTTTCTGAGAGTTATATTTCGTATAAATACTTGTGGTACCGGGATCTCACGTCACTTACTACCCCACCGGCTTGAGGACAAGAGGTGAGGACAGTGACTTAGGTCTCGGGGAATATTGTCATCTTACTAAAAATTACTATTTCGGCGTCATAGGGGGAATTCTTTCTAAAATCACTATTTGGACTTTATTACTAAATTAGCTGGATTTGAAGTTTGACTATGCTACGCGCTTATCGCGGCTGGAAGTTAAACCGTCGCTTTCGCCACCACTTATATTCAGGGTCAGAACCCTATTTGTTTGTAATTTATATTTTTGCCTAGATTAGTTTTTTAACCAGAGATTGTCTGGTCCTGGGTTCGAAACCCGGCTTATGTTATTTTCAAGCATAGCTGTTTCTGGACTCGACTTTGTTCGCCAAGTTAAATTTCTAGAGTTGATAGGTTATTATTACTTTGTGGCCTTGTGTCATTGTTATGACGTCACGTTTACTGCGGGCGTCTGTAAGAAAGTTATATGTTTATATTAGGGTGGATAACTATAACGCAAGAGTAACTAGATATATCATTCCCCTTGGGGTAGGAACTAATCGAGTTAGCGAAGTAACCAGAGAACCACAAACCAAAGACCATGTCACTGAGATCCCGGACCGTAACTTTTGATGGGTTTTATGTAACGTAATTTAGTCTTGAGGAGGTAACGTGTATGTTTACCTTTTATTGTAATTGATTTCCGCGTTAGACGGAAAAGCGCGCTTCACGCAGTGTTGAATGTTTTCATCACCTTGTTATTGTTTTTGACTAAATAAAATTGTTATGTTCAACCAGGTAACTCTTTACCTAATTTACTGCCTCTCTCACCTTATAGATATTAAGGAGGGGGGGGGGTTGCAACTTGAATGCTATTGGTTTTATAAAAATATACTTCTTATAGAATATTTGTAATATAAAGAAACCTACATATTTGTTACGATAAGTAATTTCATATTTCAAATATTTTAGGATAGATTATAAAAACATAAAATTTACCCATCAGACCGTAGCCCTTAAAGTCATTTTGCCGCCATATTGAGTGATACCATTTTGTTTGGAATATTTATAAATGTTTAGAAATGAAATTTAACCAAAATAGTTTAAGACAATTTTGATAAAATCAACTTTTCCTCTCTTTGTCTTTCAGTAAACTACCCTTAATTTTGGGGGTTAGATATCCAATTACAAAAACCCCTTGGGGCAACCCTATTAAAACCATAGATACCAAGTTTTAGCCCGATCGGTAAAATAGTTTAGGCTCAATTTGGAGGTGCAGACAGACAGGCAGATGGAAAGTCAAAAAACATTTTTTTATTCGGGAAGTCATGAACGTCAAGATTCATCAAAATCTTGAGTCCGATTTTTTGACGATCATAATACTTTCTCTACCCGTGAGATAGCGAGAAAGTAAAAACGCCGTAATTTGTTTTATTTATTTCGAGTTTATTTGTAATTCTTGTTTTGATTTTCAGTTTTTGAAGAGCTTTAATGTGTCCATTAAATATTTACAAGATTGTTGGTGATGGGAAAGTTTCAGAAACAAGCATGCTCTGAAACGGTTGAGTCCAAGTTTCCCATACGGGTGGGAGGATATGGAATTAGACACGTTACATTTTCCACAGCTAAGAATTAATATATAAAAAAATAATTTGTATTCCTGTTTATCTCTTTTGTCCGACCAAATCATGATTACGGATTAAGTTGTGCTTTTAAAGTAGGCCTAACTTAATAATTTTTAATTAAAAAAATAATCAAAATATGCTTTGTTTATGAGGTGAAAGATTCGACCACCAAATCCAATAAAATACTGAATCCTCGAATATCGAATACTTGTCAGGATTCGGTGGGTTCGAGGATTCGAGTGGCCCATCTATACATAAAACTGATAGGTACTTCCATAAGTTTGATGAAATAAAACACGTAATAATAATAATAATTCAGTTGAGTGACTGGAGGGAGCTACCATCCCGCCCCCCCCCCTTCCTGCATTCTATCCGGCAGCGCAGAACGATCCATTTACACTTAGGAGGGTGGAGGGGAAGGAGACGACACAATAGCGAGAAGAGCGGAAAATACGCGATGTTGGAATTGCTAGTTCTAGTCTAAAAGCATGACTGATAGTTTAATACAGATATGCATAAAAAGCCTGTTTGTCTATTGCTACCCCTATTAGATAGCCACTTTACCCCCAGGTTAAGAATCACGGGTTCACCGACTAAAAGGGGTTCGGTTCACCATCGCAGCGAGAACTCCCCGACCTCACCTTGTGGGATGGACATGGCAACACGCTCCATTTGGAGGGAGTCCTTTATATGTCGCCATTGTTATTTTTTTAAATATATTACTAGTGTCATATTAAAGGTATTGATACTGCCTATCGAAAATGACAACTGCATATTATCAAAAGTCTTAACGTATTGATACAATAAAATAGATATAGTATTTTTTATAAGTCGGATAAAGTTCTTCTGATAAACATTTTACTGTAATATTTAAATAGAGGTACAGTAAAAGATATCAATATTTTCTAATAAATATGTGTGATTGAAACTTTTGAGCACAGTGTCTTACTACCCGTTCAGGTCATACGCCAATTATAAAGTTAATATAAAAAAAATATTAAAAGCTTACAATAACACTTACTTATGTATTATTTTATACATTATTTTTAAATTACTAATAAAACGGACTGAGTTTGCAGTTTTCAAGCTAAAAGCTTCGTAACAAAATCAGACCTTAGCTATTTATCTATTTATATGGTAGTTCTATTCAAGCGATCCTACAAACTGATAACAAAAATGTTTTTTTTTTTTAAGAAATGATGTAATCACTCGCATCTCTGGGCACGCTGTCAGGGAGGTTGGGGTTGAATCCCAGTCGGGTGTACTGAGCTTTTACTAACATTGTTTTTCACTCCCAATCCAAGCAAATGTAAGTACTGTTCCTTCAGACCCCCTCATACCTAGATCATTAGTGTGATTAGTACATATGTCTCTCTCTCTCTCTCTCTCTATATATATATATATGATCTGAATAAGTAGAATGATGTGTTGCTAAATAAATGCTGGTACATTTAGTATATATTTAATATTCACATTTTTATTTCATTAATTTAATCAGCTGCTGAGATACGTCCATTAACCTGTAGTATCACTTTTGAATTTTGAACTTTTTATTTTTATTCAAAAGTTTTGTACTAGTTTTGTACCGTTTTGTACAACAAAGAAAAAGTTTTGTACCCGTTTTGAGTAATTAGTATATCAAAGTGATGACTCCAAGTTAATGGTGTTGTACCACTTTTGAATTTTTAACTTTATGGTACTAAACGATACAAAACTAGTACAAAACTTTGGCATCAAAAAAAGTTCAAAATTCAAAAGTGATACTACAGGTTAATGGAGGTGCTGATATCCCGTGTGGGCATTGACACGTGTTGGGAAAGAAGAAGCTAATTAGTTTATAGGTAACAATGAATAAAGGAGATATAAATATTGACAGACTAAAATTGTTTTGGATTCTAAAATGCCAAAATTTTTCCTTCAAATTTTCTTTCAATCTGTGATTTAATATATTTGACATATATATACTTATTTAGCAGATAGCTTAGCTATCATATTGTGAAGTTCAGCAACTGAATTTACTCAAAACTAATCTATTACCTCGTTGTTTGCAATGGAGAAATGAAAACCAAAATTGTATTAACACATATCTGTAACTGAGTATGTTACTTATTGGTATATTTTTATGAGCAAAATATAGTACTTGTTTTTCTTTCATGTGAGAATCAATATTTAATTATTTATATTTGATTAATTAAAGTAATTATTTTGTATTTGTATGAAACCAAATTTAACAATTGGAAAAGATGAGAAATAATCATGTCAGAACAGACCAAATTAATACATACATACCTCGTCATTTGTTAAAATAATTAAATAAATTAAACAACCACGTAAATATGTTATATGTGTGGTCATTTTTGAAATAATGTTTAGTTTTACGATGGTAAATAAGACTGATACAATATATAACAAACAGACGTAGGTCGATTGAGTTAAATTCAACAAAAATGTTCTCATTTATATCATATTTTAAGTCATCAGCATTTTAAATATTGAAATAAGGAATCAAACATTTTCCAAGATATATCTGCATTGTTAAAATAGCGTGTAAGGTTAGAAAGAGAGAACATAATCCTATTTGCCCAAACTCTTTGGAGAGCAGATTTGATATAAATCAATATCAACATAAAAATATATGTATACAACACAGTCTACGATGATATTTAAGCTTACTGTCATAAACCTAGACTCCTCGGCTGGGTCCACATAGGGAATGAAACTGGAGCTCACCAAAACATACTTCTGGTACATCGTATCTTTCATTATTTGTATGCATTTGAGAAAGAAAGTATAGTTTTTTTTAATATTTTCTTAACTCTTTATTTGGCATCCTCCCAAATTGAATTGGTAAAGAGAAGAAATAAAAGTCAAGAACATATAGTATTTTTAGTCATTTATGGAAAGATCTGGCTTTGAATCTTGGCCATGGTATATTGATGGTGATTTTTCCTAAAACGTTTTCTAATCTTCATCCTTCTGAAATTCTAACTTCCTTACCCCATTATACTCTTTAGTCATTCCCAATTCATTAAGAGCGAACCTCTCAGTTGGGTGGTTTAAGAAATCTTCTAATACAAACTAGTTATCAGCACTTGAAACATATTGTTTGTGGTAGACACCTGGCCAAAAACATATCTTTTATAAGTACACACTTAAAATAAGGGTATACCGTAAATTATTTTGGTCAAAAGATATCAAACCATCCTTCAGTACAAACATAGAGTTCAATTTCCTTCACAAGGTGACCTCAACAGTTCTTGAATATCTGTCAATTATGTCCTGAAACTCAATTAAATTTTTTTAATTTGAAAAGTTTCTCATCTAATGCCGCTATGCTTATAACAGATATTCAAGATTTGTTAGTATCAGCACGTAAGGAAAATTAAACTCCATGTTTCTACTGGAGCAACATTATATTTAATTAGGGTAAAAAAAAAGATTTGCTATTAAAACTGTAAAATATACTTTCCTGAACCCGTGTTCCCTACATTTCCAATTATTTAATGTTACCTGAACAATATTCAAACCTCAGCGCTTTGTAAACGCTCGACGGAGAACATGCAATTATGCGAGATTGTCGCCTAAGGGCTTTCTCTTACTCATTTCCATATTGTGTTATTTTAAAGTAGTGTTTTTTGCAACGCTTCTTACCAACCATCCGTGATACCAGCATTTCATTACACCAGTGGGGTATGAGTGAGGAAGGTATAACTTAGAAAAATCGCTCCACATTTGCGTGGAACGAAAGTTGAAAACCATTTAGTAAAACACCTTCAATATACCAGGCTGGGATTTGAATCTCGATATATCCGTCACTGGCAAACCAAACTAGACGAACTTGACGTTTAGTACGTGTGTCCACTGATGTGGCTGAGAAGTTTATTAATTTATTCAATCGTTGTTTTTTATATCAGGATAAATGCTTGGATATAAGTATAATAACTCTGAGAGTAATAATGGCACGAGATAAAATGCTCTTTATAATCAGAATATTAAAAAAAAATTGTGCTTGATTGACAGTATTTCCAGTACAGATCAGCGACAAAAAATGTCAAACAACTGCAGCGCTAACTCATGTTCGACTCAGTCAGGAGACAAGAGTTCGAATTCGGACATGATTTACTGGCAATAGTTTTACCACAATATGGTATTCCCTGCCTACTTTAATCATTCCCTTTCAACATGTTGTGGTATATGGACTAGATTTTTTATGTTGAGAACAAAACAAATGAGCAACAAGAAGAGTAACATCCAAAAAACTTCCTATTTTAAGGAAACAGGAATAGGAAATTTATTAAATTTAATAAGCCTGTGCGAATCCATGATTTTCCATTTCGAGTCGAATCCGAATCTTGACAAACTAGCTCGAATCGATTCCGAATCGAATATCATGCTTAGAGATTTTTTCGAATTGAATCCGAATTGAATATTTTATTTTGAAAATGTTTAAAATCCAAATAAAATGACACATCTTTAGGAGTAGTTGAAAATATTTAAACTTTTTCTTAAGTTAAACAAGTAAACAAAGCCTCATGACTAATTTATGAAAGGTTATAAACGAAATAAATCACTATTTTTTATATAATGGTTTGCTGTTTAAGACCATAGAAAGTTAAAAATTTTCCTAAGTATGAAAAAAGATCTTATTTTGAACTAAAACCATTGAATCCGAATCTGAACTTTACTTAGATTTGAAATTTAAAATCCACCACGAATCTCTCTGATGATTAGACTCGAAAGCTCAAATCGAATCCGAATCTTAGCAAGATTCGAATTTAGATTCGAAATTTCGAAGGTTCACACAGGATTAAAATTTAATGAACCTCACAATGACTCTACGGCACATTATCAATCTTAGAGTATAAAAACCTCCTAAGAAGGATTGGAAGGGATTGAAACCGGTTCTTACGGATCAGATTCAAGGGGTGCTTTGATCGGCTGATGTGAACAAGATGTTGTTAACACTAGTAGTAACACTACCCTCTAGCCATGAACTTATCGGATTTATTTTTATATTTATAGTTGTACTATCTCCTAATATTATTTATCACGTGATGTTGAATAAATGTTTCCTTTAGTGATCACTTTAGACACAAAGTATTGCATAATATATTCACTACACGTGGTTTGAAACAACAGACTCGCAAGATATTCCAACATTAGAAAAATATGTCCTCGGTACTTAAGATGAGAAATCAAACAAAACATCCTTTGAGAGGCCTCCATATTGAAACGCCTGGTCAAATTTAAAATATATACAGTGCATACAATATATCGTTAAGCCTAGGCTAAACATATTCTTGCCGTATTTCTATAAAATTATCCACGCATTTGACAATTATTGAAGTAGCAAAGATCAGAACAGACAAGGTGACAAGACGAAATGCCAAGTGGGAAAATTAAAACAGAACTTCGCTTTGCTCAGTCAATTATTATTAATTCAAAATTACATTTTTATCAGCCCATTATATCCCACGCCTCTCTGCCCTACCACTAAATTATAATATTCTTTTCTCCGGATTCATAATATTTACAATTATATCATGGTGCCTACAAATTCACCATTTTATTATTTCTTTTTCCTTTCTACCTTCTCGTCATTTATTCAGATTCTCTCCTTCTCCATTCTCTAACGGATCTTTGAACTTTTAGTTTGTATACATTTAATTTTGTTTGGGTTGCGGATTTATTTTGCTCTCTTAATAATTAGTTTACTTAACACAGTGTTTTATTCATATTCATACTATTAATCAAATATTTGAAAAAAGTGGGAATATAACGTGACGGTCCAACAACTATATATATATTTTAAAAAGAACTAAGATTCAGTCAAAATAAATAAATTACATGAAATTTTATTTAAATTAAGGATACCCCAAAAAACTGCCAAGCTAAATGAGACGTGTTTTACTGATACGCGTGGCAGGGTACGGGTTGGAGGTCACCTATCAGATACTTTCGAAATGTATAGTGGGTTAAAACAAGGATATCTAGATTTTCAATCATGTTATTGCAAGAGAGTAGGGAAGACTTGACACTAAACGGTATAATACAGCTATTAAGATAAGCAGATGATTTATCTTTGTTAATCAATAGTAGGGAAGGTGTTGCAGGAAATGCAGAAATGACTAGAAAGGAAAAAAGTGTAGAATTGAACGCTGAAAAGACCAATTATATGATCACACATAGAAGATATATTAGGGACGATAATTTAGAGATTGCTGTGAACAACAAACTGTTTGACAGGGTTAATGAGATTATAATATTTAGGGACAATTTTAATTAAAAATAACGATATTATATTGTAGAGGTGTGCGAAGATTCGAAATTTCGACTCCGCTTCTAAACGAACATCAGCTTCGACTTCGCTTCGAAACGAACATAAGCTTCAAATTAGTTTCGAAATATATTCTGGATTCAAAACTTCGCCAGTAAACATATTGACAGCAGAAATACTCCATTTGTGTTCAATTATTGCCATCCTGAGCTGTTTTGTAGTTACAAAATAATATTTCTATGGGGAAAATCTTAAGAAATCGAATTGCATGTTAAGGTGATAACTTGATATGTCAAATTAACATGACACATTACAAACAATTGTGCATTAAAACATTTTACAAGTATTTTCAATGCATAAAGTAATATAAATAGCCACAATATAATATTTTCTCAAGCATAAAACACAGAAAAGAGAATATTTGATTTGATTCAGCTCGATAATATTTCATATATTCGATTCGAGTTCGCTTCTGATTGGAGGAGTGGACTTGGCACAGCTCTGTTAGATTGGAAATTAGGAAAAGAATACAGCCGGGCAGTGAATTCCACTACTCTGTTTGCAATCTGTTACATCTTGTCTACTCCCGGGAAATTCAAATATCAGAATACACAAAACATTAACTTTACCGGTTGTTCTCTATGGATGTGAAACGGGGTCTCTTAGCTTACATGACGAAAACAAATTTAGGGTGCTCGAAAACACGATGCTTAGGAAGATATTTGCATAAAGAGGGAAGAAACTACTGGGATTGAAGGAAGTTACATAATGACGAGTTACATATCCTGAAATTATCACAAGTCATTGCTAGGGTAGTCAAGTCTCGTAGATTACGGTAGGCAGGGCATGCAGCTCGAATGGGAGAATCTAGAGCCGTGTTTAGAGTATTGACTGGCAAAGCTAATAGGAGAGACCATTGGGAAGAACAAAACGTAGATAGGGAGATAAAATTAGAACAGAGGTGAGAGAGATAGGGTGTAATGAGGTGGACTGGATATAACTATTTCAATATAGGAATAGGGGACGTACTTTTGTAGGTGTGGGAAAGAACTTTCGTGTTCCTAATGCCATACAGTAAGTAATATATTTCATAATCTCTTGCACTTTGGACGCCGAGTTAAAAAGTTCATCGACGTATTTAAGGGACTTTTGTTGGATACGATACCTTATCGTACCAAACATATTATGGCATCCATGTATTGAATTATATTACTACCCAGTACTATCATTTTTAGAACTTTATTTGTTTTAATTTAAATCAGTGGACTGTGTGCTGGTGTAACCAAATGTAAATTCACGTAAAAGCCCTTGGTAGTATTAAATAAAGGATTATCATTATCTAACTTACAAATTTTAGTAACATTTATGTGTACCTTAAAATGAGAAGATAAATGATTGTAATCGTGAACTTGTTTGATCCTGAGGCCAGTTAGTGTTTGATAAAAGTGATTGAAGTTGATTCTTCTCTGTGAGATATTAATCAATTTATTTGTAATAAAATATATTAATAATTATTATTAGTCAATATAATTTTTTTAATTGCTAACATCTTTCGGGACTTTACTTTTATAACTCTCTGCCGGGAGACTTGGAACCACCTAAAATAGTCACAGTCAGGCCGTACTGTTTTAGGTATAAGGAATGGGACCTACGACGGAATGTGGGGGTTTGCTATTCCAACAACACTCTGGCTTAGTGTCATGGGGGGAAGCACTCTGGCTTAGTGTCATGGGGGGAAGCACTCTGGCTTAGTGTCATGGGGGGAAGCACTCTGGCTTAGTGTCATGGGGGGAAGCACTCGTGCGGACAGAAACTGGACTTGTCAACTAAACTGCGTGGTTAAGAAATAACGAAGATAAACGACCAATTTGTTTTTTAATACATTCTTGGAATGGGCCGGTTGTGGCCCGTTAGCCGTAGTTTGGATAATCCTGCCTTAAATGAAGGAGAGTGAGTTGAGTTAATTTTTGAAAATACAAATTTTTTTAAAAATCACTCTAAATTTTATTTAAAATTGATATGTAGGGAATGCTTGAACTGTAGAATTACAATATTTGATTGTTTTTTGGTGGTAAAAACCATTATGGCCAGTTGATTGATGAGAGTCTTTTTAAATATTTGAAACATTTAGAAAATATATGTAAGGATTTTGTTTAAAATATATATTTAGGATGGTTTGACAAGACAAAAACAGGGTTGACCTATTTTTCGACGAATAAAATTGTTTAGGCTGAAGCTTATAGAAGACTGATTTAAAAAATATTGATATCTTTTAAAAATGGATTTAACCATTTGGTTCATGTCTTGATTGGTCTTGTTTGCTCCTAACAATATACATAGCTCTATATATTACAAGAAATAGCAATTTGCTGATGACCTTTTTTTAAAGACAGTAAATTTTGTGAAAATAATTTAAGCGATGTTCTTCAAAACTATTTTATGGCAAAAATTTTGCATGAATAACAATAAATTATGTTTATTTTTCTAAAATAAATAAATTTAAATTTTAGAAAATCTGAAAAATTCTACAATGGCCTTGATAGGGTTCAAAATGGGTATTTGAAAATTTGTTTTCATTAGAGATAAGAATATATTTTTAATTTTACAAATAAAATTAATTTGAGGATAATTTACAGATAATCGGTCATTAAATATTTTTTCTTAGAAAAATGATTTTAACAATTTTGTTTGATTCAAAAATATGAAGTGTGTTAGTTGCGGTTAGCAGGATGAGGGCTTTGTTTATCTGAGGAAAACTAGCTTAAGGATCGATTACTGAAAACTAGCTTAAGGATCGATTACTGAAAACTAGCTTAAGGATCGATTACTGAAAACTAGCTTAAGGATCGATTACTGAAAACTTATTTTTAAATTTGTTCAAAACCATAACCACGGGAAAGTTTGTATGAATGTGTTGGACCATTTTATCATACTAGTAATCGTTGACTTCAATTGATATGAAAAAATATCTAAACGAATTCAATTACTAGATATTTATTAAACTTTTGATTGATGGGATGCGCTACAAATATATTATTTGTCAAATGGGATTTCCTCCCCTTCGTGTTTTCCCACTGATAAATTAACATAGAGACTACTTGGTGTTGTCTGTTCTAGAGTCTACTTAGTTTATAAATACTGTGTTGTTGTGTTTGGTTCATAAAACTCACGTAGGCCTAAATATAATAAATATAAATAATTTGAGAATATACACAGTTTTAATTTATTATTATTTGTTATTCTACGGTCTGATTTTGATTGGAAGAAAGATTTTGACCTTTTATATATACTTATGTGTAATATTATGTGATCTGTATTTATCACTTATCATAAATAATAATATGGCTACCTATGAGATTATAATATCAATAAACTAAAATCTTATCAATGTTCACGTTTGTTATTTCAATTAGCTACGTTTTACTATTCTCTTACAACAGATGGGTGTACAATAGATCTATCACAGTTCCCCTAAGGTCAGCCACTATTTGTGGTAGTGCCAGTATGGCGTAAAGCCAATGGTTTCTTTGTGAGGTTGAAGTTAATAAGATAAAGCTTGAAACAAAATTTCAACATTATATTGTTTCATTAAAGGAAAGGGAAACTAAAGATTTCAAAAGCACCCCCTATGAAAAGAGTAAGGGTAGTATCAAAAGTCGTAGTCAGAGTAATAGTCAATTTAATTTAATCCATCACAGATTTTTGTGTACTTTGACCAAGTTTCTGTTTTCCAGATTTCAACAACACCTCTCCGTTGGTTCTTCTAGAGAAATCACTGTCCAACATGCTTATCTCGACGGTGATTTTCGATTTGAGCTCGTTTCCGGTCGTCTCGAATGATCCAAACTTTTGCCAGAACAATCCCTTTTTCGTGCTACCCTGGGCAAACATGAACACGTCACGAGAGTTGAAAAAGGTGAGGATGGTTCAATGGATTGACATGAGCACGTCACGTGAGTTGAAACATGTGGGAATAGCTCCATGGATTGACATGAGCACGTCACGTGAGTTGGAACATGTGATAATAGCTCCATGGATTGACATGGGCACGTAACGTGAGTTGAAATATGTGGGAATAGCTCCATGGATTAACATGGGCACGTCACGTGAGTTGAAATATGTGGGAATAGCTCCATGGATTAACATGGGCACGTCACGTGAGTTGAAACATGTGGGAATAGCTCCATGGATTAACATGGGCACGTCACGTGAGTTGAAA
>CABEEJ010007666.1:0-29044 GCA_901482245.1 Timema douglasi | reverse complement strand
CATGTGCAGAAAACTAAACTCTATGTTTCTATAGAAGAAATATTTGATTTATTTTGGCCAAAAGATGTTTGTGCTATAAAAACTGCTAAATTAATGCACTAAACTCGCGCTCACTAGCACCCCGCCTTAAGTTGCGTGTATGAGGGACTACCTTACTAATCATGATAGTCTGTAGAAAAAAAAGTCCAGTTGTAGAGAACTTTAAAAAATAAATTGTTATACTAGTATTATTATTAGCACCACGTCTTACTAACCGTTCGGGTTTACGCAGTTTCACTAGTAAAGCGTATCACCCTAACGGTTATTAAGACGCGGTGTTCTTATTAAATTAATTAAATTGTTACACTAGTAAAAATCTCTCTATATAATTGTTTGTGTCTTCCCGCGCCCTCTAGAAGCCCCTAGTTGACCTGAAAAGCTGAAATTTGACTACTTCAAGTATGGACTACGGGAAATAACCTAACACTGCCATAATTTTAATTTTTTTTTTCTGAGAGTGGTCTATTGAAGGGCAAAAAGAGCTAAAATTGATGTCCTTGAATTCCACTCTAGCAATTTTGATTAAAAATGGTATTTAGGCATTGTTTACAACTATAAACAAAATGGTAATTTTCATTTTCTATTGAATATGAGTTTGAGGGTACTTTACAATAACAAACATTTAACATTTTATTCATAGCTCTGCAACTATTTGAGATACGAGATAACTCACTCTTGTAAAATTGTAGAACCATTAAAAAGAAAAATAATTTATTTGAAATATATTTTTATCAAACCAACAGTTTCCATGATAAAAGAATATAAATTTTTTTAATTGAAGTACAGTACTTGGAAAAGGATGAATTCATTGTTACTTTCTTTGCAGGAGAGAGATACTCCTCTTTTCTCAACGTTTCTGATAAAGTGTGTATCATTTCATTTATGCTCTTTGGTGGAATGTGATGCTCTATTCTTTCTTTATGTTTAATTTTAGATTATTATTATTATTATTATTATTATTATTATTATTATTAGCACCACGTCTTACTACCCGTTCGGGTTATAAGCACTTACGCTAATGTGTGATGGTAGGGTGATTGTGAGATGAAATGAAGGACCTACAGTTTAACGTGGAATCCGAACCACGGTGGAGGCCTGGCATTCCTCACATTCACAAGATATCTTATCAGAGGTGAAGGAAGGGTTTGGTATTCAGATAAATCTGTGCCGGAATTTAATGTTAGACCTTTCACACATATATAGACCACGTGACAGCCTAACGGATATGGATTTTCATCTTTTCTTTACGTACTAAAAATAAAATTAATTTAGTTCAGTCTCATTTTATCCGGTCTCACGAAATAACCGACAGAAAGTTACATTATTTTTACATGCGTATATAATTGAAGATGAGGTTTTCTTAGTTTTGTTCATATTGTGACCAACCTGTCGTAGATAAGACTAAAACTAGTAACGAATGAAGCAGTTTCTTACCTTCATAAAAATGTATCATGGTAGTTCCTATCCCCCAAATGTCCAATTCACAAGTTAACTATCTCTTAGCACTATGGTGCAACATGCTCACACGTCTAACGTAGGTCACATAATGAAGTCCCCCCCCAACATTTTATCTTGGCGATCCACGTATATAACGATTACTACACATTTAATTCAACACTATGCGCTCCACACATGAGTATTCTCTCGTAGAGCAAGAGCGGCCCAATTGATTGTTAGAGAGATGTTATTTTGATACGAGAGTCTGTCAGGCATGGCCGAGTGTTGACAACGAGACCGTCGGAGGAATACTGGCCGACTCTCAGCAACATCACGTGACTATCTCTCTACAAGCGTTATTTTACTATTAATGTATACTTTCTACGTTATAGTTTACATTAATCCATATCTACGTGACGTCAAGGGATTATTACTTCAGTTTAAAAGGGGTATATGTAACAAGTTAATTATTCAGAAAAAAAAAATGTAATTGTATGTAACACATTGTTTTCTACTTTACATATGAAACATAGCACGCCACATATAACCGTCCATCTGATATATTTGAGTTTAATTACAATGATGGATTATTGAAGATAAAATTAATACAAATAGGAAATGTACCCCCATTTACATGGAGAAGAATGGGAGACAATTTAGGTAAAGACACCCTAAGTAAACCCTGAAGAGAATTTGACCTCAACAACCTTTCATCGACAAACCAGAATGTATTATTAGGTTTTTACAGCATCTCTCTACCCATCCTAATTAAATTAGGGTGGGAGTGAAGGGAGCGTAAGTTAAGGGTGGTGTTTTTGCGGTCTTATAGCAAGAAAGATTTCATAACAGGAATATATATATATATATATATATATATATATACTTCAACTAACATCAATTTAGAAATCAGGAAAAGGTTCCTAAAGGAATATGTCTGGAGCATTGCGCTTTACGGATGGGAAACATGGACCATTGGCGCAACTGAAAGATAACAATTAGAATCATTTTAAATACGGTGCAACAGAAGAATGGTAAACATATCATGGATGGAGGCAGCAGAATAGTGGTGAACTTATCATGGATGGAGGCAACAGAAGAATGGTGAACTTATCATGGATGGAGGCAACAGAAGAATGGTGAACTTATAATTGACGGAGGCAACAGAAGAATGGTGAACTTATCATGGACGGAGGCAACAGAAGAATGGTGAAGATATCATGGATGGAGGCAACAGAAGAATGGTGAACTTATCATGGATGGAGGCAACAGAAGAATGGTGAACTTATAATGGATGGAGGCAACAGAAGAATGGTGAACTTATCATGGACGGAGGGGGTATCAAATACAGAAGTGCTTGGAAACGTAAGTGAAGAAAGGAAACTTTGGAAAGATATACAGCAAAGAAGAGTTAACATGGTAGGCCACACACTGAGACAAGATAGGTCGACGAAGATAATTATAGGAGGAAAAGTGGAAGGGAGAAATCAATTGGGAGACAAGACTGGAATAGGCTACACGAATCAGATACTGGCAGCGAACGTTGTTGACAGAAGAAGGCATGAAGATACTACAAACTGGTTCCAGTTAGTCAAAAGTGGAGAGTTGCAACAAACAAATGACAAGATTGAGGAACTAATGATGATAAAAAAACGTTACTAAACAAATAAAAATGTCTCCAGGAGAACATATAATGCAAGAAGGAGAATGAGTAAAAGTGAAGGGTGAGTTAGAAGTGAATTGTTTGTTATTGGGCTGTCTGCACAAAGATTGCAAGTTAATGCCACCAACCCCTACATTTTATTCATTCCAGTTCCTGAATATCCCCCATAGAGTTCAATATTCTTCACATGTTGATATTAACCGTTGTTGAATATATGTCATGAGCATGATGGCATTAGATGAGACACTTTTTAAAATAATAGAAAATGCTGTCATTAAATTTCAGGCCATCCTTTATATATATTCCGGAACTACTGAGGCCACCATGTGAAGAAAATTAGTCTCTATATTTCTACTGGAGAAATATTTGATTTATTTTGGGCAACAAATTATTTCTTTTTATATAATCTGTAAACACACATAGCATACTCACGTTCCTGACAGTCCACCTTTATGGTAAAGGAAGACAAAAGGCAATAGAATGTTTATAGAGAATACAGTATACCCATATTTGAATAGAAGAAGATTGGTAGAAGATTTAGGCAAAACCATTAGTTATACCTGTAGAATTGGGCTACCAGCATAGGAGAGTCGAGTCAGGAAAATATACAACTTACCCCGTTTCACCGTCCCTGCGTCTCGGACTAAGAGACGGAGAGAAAAACAACAACATGACCGAGCATAGCCGCGCCACGAGATAGACTAGCCACTGCCATCAAGGTTCGAACGGTGCCCACTAGAATGCGCCACACAACGAAAGGTGGTCCAAAGAGATTAAGCTGTGAAGAGAGGTTGTTCTACTATAATCTAGTTGTTTGGAGTGTATAGTAGGAAGTAATTGTAGTCACGCGCATTCCCCCCTTGGTGATCAATATGTATTCCCCCACCATGTGTCCTGTTCTCCAATGCTCTCTAGGTTTTCTGGTATATATATATATATAGTGCCAGTGGACCAGCTTGTCGGCACTCTTGGACTTAGCTTGAATGGAGGAATAAGAAGCTAAGGCTTCAGATAGTTAAAATGTAAGAACAAATTTCTTTTTCGGCTTAGCATTAATTCGTCATTAATAATTATTTATATATAATTTAACTTTTCAAAATCCTTGTCACGGCAATATATTATTAATTTTGAAAAAGAGGAAATTTATAATGCAGGTAGATCTTAGATCGATGTTGAATTTTGTTACGTATGAAAAGAGTCGATTATTATATGGTTATCGATACTTGATTTAATTTTGTGGGTATCGATACTTAATTTTCTATTGAAGGTGTTTATGGCCCCCGGACTAAAAAAAGTGCCTCTTACAATCTGTGTGTCCCCATGTCGGTCTGTTCCTGGGGCTGTAATAGAACCGGTTTAGTGGGTTTTGTCCAAATCTAATATTTATATTCAATTATCCGGACTGTTTGTGTGGATAGACATTACGTATCAATTTGTGAGACACATGGACTAATAATATTTAGATGTTATTTGGTCATACTTCAGGACGTTTTTTGATTTGGATTCTAATCCTAAAAATAATATAATAATATTTAGTACCGTGTCTTACTACCCGTTCTGGTTATACGCTCTAAGTACTAATTACTCTAATGGGTTAAGAATTAGGAAGATTGAATTAGAAGAAGTGAACCCGCATTCGCGTGGAGGGAGAGTGGAAAACCATTTAGGAAAAACCACCCCCAGTTCACCCGACCAAGATTCGAACCTCGATCTCCCCGTCCTCAGCAGTAGAGCTCAACACAACAAGCGTGTTAGCCAACTACGCCACCGAGGTGGGTAATCCTAAAAAAAAAAGGATTGTTTACTAAACACATCTTTGAAAACTCAATTTAAAAAAAAATGATTGGAACGTTTATCCAAACCCATCTGTGTAGTGCTTTACATGAAAAATAGCATTTATTTAATGGTAAATTGATTTTTTTTTTGCGAAAATTGCTATATTGTTTTGGTTCAAAATATTTATTGGGGAGTTATTTACATAATCGATAAGAATGTAACGTACGTTCCCTAATACAATAAAAATCATCTGAGAGCAATTTAGTGATAAGTGAATTTTGACCAGTTTGTCACAAACTTAGCAGCTTATACTATGTAACAGTATGTACAGTAGAGCCTAGGTCTTTCTCGTAGCATGTATTTATATCAGTACTTGCTGTGAGGGACTTTAACCAATCAAATTAAAGTAAAAATAATGATAGGGAGGATTTTAAGGAAACAGGTTACAAGATATGGAATCAAAACATTGAAAAACACTCCTAGTACACCTAGTGAGAATGGAACTGTGGTCTCTTGGCTCAAAACCCTCTACAGTATTCCTAGGATGAACTCTGCCAATTTAAACTTGTTTCAAACTATTTTATTACTTTATACTATATCAGTCTTAACTTTTAAATTACCAATTCCCGCGGCTCGATGATCAAAGGGGCGGGAGTGGGACTGAACCAGTAGTCTATGTATTATTTATACATCATCTAGTTCTGCTAGCCAATCATAGAACACCCATGCGCTAAATTTGAGAACTAGGCAAGGGAGCCACAAGAACTATACGCTAGCTCAGGCAAGTAGTATATTAAAACCTGCATCAGTAGGTAAATGGACAAGCTCATTTAGTCTGGTTTGCCGGTGATGGGGTGGTAGAGGTTTAGATCCCAGTTAATGCACCGAGAGGTTCTTGATCCTAAATGGTTTCCCACTCCACATTCACACAGATGCGGGTTCATCTCACTCTCCCTATTCACACTTACAGTAGCCTCATGGCTTCTTTGGTGCTGACTGACAGCTCACAGCTGACTTCAGACAGTCAACATTTAGGTATACACCTAAATTTTGACCGTCAGAAGTGACAGCTGATAAACACATGTTTTTGCATATCATTTGGTTCGGCGTAGGGATACATAATTTGGTCTGGTAACTTTTCAAAGCCGTCAGCAGTCAGCTGTGAGCTGTCAGTCAGCACCAAAGAAGCCATGGGGCTACTGTACAAGCGTAATTAACATGTGTGTACACCCCGTACAGGTTGTGAGAGGAGATGGAAACAAATACATTATTTATGATCTAGGTAGGGGTTGGGTAGGGGGGGATGAATGCCTTGTTTGCCCCCCTTTCCTCCACCCAGGGGTGGATCCAGATCATTTTCATAGGGGATCATAATTATAAATAACATAGTTACTTACAATGTTAGATTTTGCTTAAAGCCATTTAATAGTTTCTCATTTATATTTAATATTATTCATGTTTTAATCCGTGATCATACTTTCCAATTTTTTTTTTAAATCAGATAGTTTTTATAAACTATTTGGAGTCTCCAGGTTTCAATTTTTTATTAAAGGTTCACTCTAGAAGCTATGAGTAGTCTTCGCCTTGTTTTTTATTATTATTAGATTCTTTTACAAGCCATTTAAAGTGTTCCTCCCCTATAATTATTTTAAAATTTGGATGATCCTCAAAGCTCTTTAGAGTGATCCTCACCTTAGTTTATTACAATAGTTAGATACCTCTAGAAGATAATCATTGACGTGGTCTCCCACCGATAAAACCTTTACAGTTGAATTATTTCATAAACTAGGATATTTGGGATAGTCCTCGCCCGAAAATTCTCCAAAATGACATGCTATTTGGAGTTGTCCTCCCCCAGACATTTTTGAAATTCTGATGACCATTGTAGCTATTTAGAGATTTCCTTCCCTGATCTCTTCTGCTAGTCTAGTATTTATTCGAAGCGGCCTTCTCCAGCAGATTTTTGACGATATAATGTATTTAGAAGTCATTTGGAGTTTGACTTAAGGCCATTTTCAACTTCATATTGAGGAATATGAGAGGATTTTAAATATATCTGGGGGAAGGGGGGAAGATTTATTCTAAGGGGCAAAGTCCTCCACAGTTCCACCACTTTTCTGTCAACTCATAGCTTATATTCGGTATTCGTGGATGAGCTGCTCTCAGGCGATTATTAGTCTTCTTTGATGTGTGTTAGTCTGCCGTCTCTACGCGGAACAATGATTGTTACTAGGTACACACGACAAATATTCTGACACGACAACTAATATTTGTCCACACTTCACTTGCGTGAGTCATATTAAACAGTGAATAAACGTGGACGAATAACGCACGTGTGGACCCGGCCCAAGAGGTGTCTGCGCGTTAAAAGATTTTTTTAAAGTGTATAATTTATTTGTGTTGAATTTTAATTCTAAAATTTGAACTTTCATTTTGATTTTTTTGAATTAATTTTCTATCCTTCACAGGTGGGGTCAACTGACCCTTTGACCCGCTCTCCCTTCCTAATCCGCGCCTGCCTCCACCCCCCAACCCCAAGCTATCATTTCTCCAGGGCATACACTGGTATTAGTTAGTTTATTTTTTTATAAATAGTTTATAAAAACTATCTGCATACTGCAAACTATCCTAAGTAAAGGTTGAGAAAAGTTTCATTCAGAAAAAATATACCCGCATTTGAGTAGAAGGATATTGTAATACTATTAATGGAAAAGCATCCTAAACACACGTGACCATGACTCAAACCTGATCCCCAAAACACCAACAATTGAATTCAATACGAGAGTGAAGGCTTATAGAACGCAACCACCTTGGAATATGAATTATTATGTGATTATGAGCACTGTAAAATACAATACTATTAATAAATGACTGAATTATACCACTAAAATTATATTATTATTATTATTATCACCGCATCTTACTACCCGTTCGGGTTATACACACTTACGCTAATCAGTAATGGTAGGGTGATGGTGAGATGAAATGGAGGACCTACAGCTTAACGTGGGATCCGAACCACGGTGGAGGCCTGGCATTCCTCACATTCACAAGATGTATTGTCAGAGGTGAAGGAAGAGTTTGGCAATCAGATACATCTGTGCCGGGACCGGGGATTGAACCCCAGAGCTGTTGACTTCTTGTCTTCTGTCTCGTTAAGCTAAGCTGAGGATATACAGAGCTATAATTCTACCCTTCGCTCTTCACTGATGTAAAGCGTGGTCCCTCTCTCTGTCAAGAGAATATATGAGAGTTTTCGGAAACAAAGTGCTAAGAGATGTATTTGTACCAATGAGGGACGAGCGAACAGTAAACTACTTTGGAGGCCAACAGGTATAAGGCGTCATTTTCACAATAGACTAGACGGTCGATTACAAGGATAGTGGGATTCAAATCTTCGTCGGGTGTCCTGAGGTTTTTTTTTCCCTAAAGGGTATTATTCTACTCTTCCTGCGAATACACTTCCTTTAAATATAGCCTTTCTCATCCCTAAAACCACTAGCGTAATTTGTACATAAGCGTATAAACCTTGTGACCTGGCGGTCTAGGGGTAAGGTGTCAGACTTCTGTGCTGGCGGCTGGGGTTCAATCCTCGGTCCCGGCAAAGATTTATCTGATTACCAAACCCTTCCTTCACCTCTGACAAGACATCTTGTGAATGTGGGGAATGCCAGGCCTCCACCATAGTTCGGATTCCACGTTAAACTGTAGGTCCTCCATTTCATCTCACAATTACCCTAGCATTACACATTAGTGTAAGTGCGTATAACCCGAACGGGTAGTAAGACGTAGTTCTAATAATAATAATAATAATAATAATAATAATAATAATAATATAAACCAACCGGTTAATAAGACGCGGTGCTTAGAAAAAAAATATCTTCCCTGGGATTTTTCTAACTGAAGGAGGGAATTAAAAGATTATAAAGCTAATGACACTACGTACAAATCTATGGTTATTTGTTTCTCAGACTTTCTGCTATAAAAACATATTATATAACTAATAAAACACAATTCTACTTCGTATACCCTTAACATCCTTCACGTACCCTCTGCGGTATGCGTACCATAGTTTGGGGAACAGGTATATAAGTAGAGGAATGGAAGTCAACCCATTAAGTTATTTTAACCATCAACTAGATTATAATTAGACTACACTAGATCTAGGATGTATATTTTCCGCACCGTGTCTTAATACCCGACTAGGCTAAGTGTATATGCAGGTAGTTCGGAAACCCATAGTCCAAACTGTGCATATAATTTGTTTAAACCAAACTTAATACAAGATTCATGTACACTTACATCAGGAAAACTCTGCTAATATCATTAAATTATGTTCAAAGTTTCGGTGTACAACTCCGGGAGAGCAAAGCTGTTCAAGCATATGTGAACAACAGGTTTCATAAGAGCTAGGCGCACCACCGTACACACTTCGACATCTTGGAGCACGGCAGCAGAACATACCACAATTAATAGTAAACAACACACCGGTATATCTAGAAATGGGAATACGTTCTAGGGGTAATTTTTAACGACCCTACATCACAGAAAGGGCTTGCCATTATTACATGTGCAGTGCTGTGCGCCTAACTCCTAAGGAATATGTTGTACATGCAATCTTGAACAACTTTGTTCTCCCGGCACTGTAAGCCAAAATATTGAACAGAATTTAATGGTTAATGGTATTAGCATAGTTTTCCGGATGTGAGTGTATAGGGATTTTCTATTATTTTTGATTCAAACAAACTATATTTGCTGTTTGGGCTCTAAGTTTCCGAACATTCTGCATATATTTAATTTGTTGTTGTTGCATTTCCCAAATGGTTTAATTTAAATTAGTACTTTAAACAGATGAATCCAGATAATAACAAAAAACTATCCAATTGTCTCAGCATTAAGAACAGAATTTGTAAATAAAAAGAAACATTCACTGGCTGAAAAACAAATACTTTTTAAAACACTAAGTGATCAGCCGATGACAATGGTCAAAGTTTCTGATGAAATTGACCTCGCCATTGCTCGAAAAAAAAAGCCATACTATAAAAGAGAAGAAATAATAAATCCAAGTCTAGTGGCATTTGCAAAATCCACTGAAGCTCCTAGTGTCATCAAAATGGTAGATGACTCTGCACTTTCAAGAAATACAGTTATGCAGCGGTTCAATGAGATGCCTGGTGACGTTAGCAAACAAGTAGTTTCGTGTATCAATACTTGTACATATTTCTCCATCGCCTTTGACGAGAAATGTGATATAAGTGACATTACTCAACTTTGTGTTTATGTGAGTTGTATCAACGAGCAATTTGATGTCACTGAAGAGCTTCTAAACTTGCGCCAGTTAGTTTTATGTAAGAGAGAAGATATTTTGAAATAAATAAAATTAGTTATTGAAAATAACAGTTTAGATTGGAATTGATTAGACAGTGTCTGTGATGATGGCGCCCCTGCAATGATTGGTTAAGTAAAAGGTTTTGTAGTTTTTTTGGAAGTTTATTTGAAACGCAAAGTTTTTAAATACCACTGCATTATCCATCAAGAAGCCCTTTGTGCCAAAGACATGAAATTCTCTTCTGTGCTCGATCCAGTGGTGCGATGTATCAACAAGATCCAAGCTAGGGCAGAAGAGAGTTCCGTGAACTCCTTGAAGCGAAATCGGAAGTGTTGAGCCTCTGCTTCATTGTAGTGCCCGTTGGTCATCGTAGGGAAAGTCGCTTGAGAGATTTTGGAATTTAAATGTTCTGAAGTTTTTGGAAGAAAATGGGGAACTACCTGATTAGTGTATGCTTTTAAAGAATGAAGACTGTCTAAGGGATTTATCTTTTCTGACGGACATTATGGGTTACCTTAACAACTTTAATCAACGTTTGCAAGGTAAAAATATCATTTTTCCAACCCTACTCTGCTCCATTCTGGCTTTTAAAGCAGAGCCCACTTTTCTGGGTCATGATCTTTCTCAGAATGAGCTCTCCCATTTTCCTAGAAAGAAAACACTTTCCAACACTGAATGTAGTGGGCTTCCAGGCTTTGATAAATACAAACATGTTATTTCCGGTTTATAAAACTCTTTTGAAACTAGTTTTTCAGACTTTCAGGATTAAAAGAAAAATATTCAGCTTTTACGAACTATTTTTCAATTTCTATGGAAGAAATGGTCTTATTTATTGTTGGTTATATTTTTCTAAAGATGTTGTGGATTGTGAGGTAAAGTTAGGTTAGAGGTTCTGGGATGGGGTGGCACGTCAAGGATTCTTAGCACAAATATTGGCATGCCAGAAAAAAAAAAATGACCACCCCAGTTAGAGGGTAGGGACGATGACGGTGTAGTTTGAAGGAGATGTATCCGAATTTTCAAAGAGGAGAGTGTAAAATCACTAAGTAAGATCACTTCAGCACACCTGACCAAAATTTCAACCATGACCTACCCGTAACTGGCAAGGAAGGCCGGACGAGACCGATGCAATTGTCCCCGTGTCCACTAATGACGGTTTAGAGAAAGAGTTGTCCAACCACTTGTGGCCAGGTTGGTTTAATATGAAACTAGAGATAGAACTGTGTTCTATTGAAATAGACTGTCGGTAGCGTGACCCCCTCAGCCCTCTCCATACATGCGAGGACTGGTGGTATTTTTTTACATCGATTTCCTATTTACCCCCGTTTCTGTAAGCTGTGCGTGCTCTCGACGAATCAATGTCAAATATAATAACCTGTTCATACAGTTGAACAAGATGGCAATATAAATAGCCAGGAGGAGGAAGTTGGGGACCATTCATTGGGACATACGACTCCATTCCCCTCCCTCCAACCACCTCCTCCTTTTGGGACTAAAGCGTTTAATTAAATTAACGGTAGAGATTAGGAAAGTAGAGGAAATGTGAGGGGGGAGAGAAAGAAACAATTAGGTAAAAAGTATCCTCAATAAACTCAGCTTTGAACCGAATTCTGACCTTAGAAAATCAGACTATACAATCTTGACGTTTAGTACGCTTTCTCCGCTTTTCGGTTAGAGCACTTGTAGGCCTACATCTAAATGAATAACTAATATTATACAACTTGATTAATTGTTTTGTAAGAATAACTTATTGTTGTAGCGAGCACTAGTGAATGGAAAGTGTACATTGTAATGATACTGTTTCGGACCCCTCTCATATATTCAAAAAGTCATGGATGAAGTGTATTTTTGTTTAAACAATTCTATGTAAAACTTCCTCTTAGTACTTCATCCATGGAGAATCACGTGTTTTCAGAAATAATTTCAATATATTGCGCTTTAAAACTTTTTTTCTTTAAAAGATCAACTCCGTTGTATTATCGTGTGACACGCTGGCTCCCCCTACCCAATAGGAATCCAGCCTTCACAACATCAGGTTGACAGGAGTTTTTCTATTAGTTGGTTTTAAAACTGGTGACAAGGGGTCCAAGAGGCAAGGGGTAGGTCATATATAAGCAGCGTGTTTGTATGAATCCACAGCAGTGTCGGTAACTCAAATATAAACAGTGCCAATACATAGAAAGTCAGTAGAGCAGTAATTTAAATAATTTAAATACACAGAGCAATAGAGTGAACGGTAATAGTGGAGTACACGGTGTAAAACTATCATTTCATATCATATCTCAGTACCGAAGGTGTAATTAATAAGATCGTGTGTGAAAGTTTTATTCATTTCATAAGAAATAAAAATTATAAATCCGCGTGCAATTGCGGAGTAAGGCATGTACGCGTCATCATCGTAAAACCCCAATATAATTATAATTAGTGCTCGATCACGGGGCAAGCACAACCATTTTTATTATTATTATTATTATTACCACCGCGTCTTACTACCCGTTCGGGTTATACGCACTTACGCTAATGTGTAATGGTAGGGTGATTGTGAGATGAAATGGAGGACCTACAGTTTAACGTGGAATCCGAACCACGGTGGAGACCTGGCATTACTCACATTCATAATATGTCTTGTCAGAGGTGAAGGAAGGATTTGGTAATCAGATAAATCTTTGCCGGGACCGAGGATTGAACCCCGGACGCCAGCACAGAAGTCTGACACCTTACCCCTAGACCGCCAGGTCACCGCACAAACATTTATAACCGGTCTGTTTTGTTGGTGGTGTGGAGTTGAGGGTTCGAATCCTGGCTGGATAAACTAAGTTGTTTATTACAAGTTCATCATTGTTCTCCGTTACTGTGCCTGGAGTGTTTACTTGTAGTAACACGTGGTACAGGGTAACACAACAGCAGGCCTGATACACTTCGCTTACCCTGAAAGGTAAAAATCTTACCTTGACGGCTCACACTATGGTGCCACTTACAAGATGGTTTCATAGTGTAATCGGCCAAGGTAAGATAGAGTGTAGACCTTTCTTATTTTCTCTCTCTTAAGGCACAATCAGGACACGTTATATACTGGGTCCTTTTTCGTCTTCCTCTACCTCTTCTTTTAATTCATTCGCTAGGTTTCCTAGTCAATTTTCCTTGTCGTATCATTTTTATATTATCAATTTCTCAAATCGCAATAACCTTTTTACGATCCTTCTCCATAGTGATTTAAATCATATTTGTGTTGAATTGTGCTAAGCTTTTGAATTTGATTCAATAATGAAATATTTCAAACAATTTTTATAATAAATTTATAGGCAGTTTAGGTTGGTTCACCAACAAATATATTGTAATCAATAGAACTAACCTCAATAGGTTAGGTTGAATAACATAATATAGATTATTCACCATGGCAGCACGTATTTTTGATCTGATACTATAAAGCTACTGGGTACTTTTAAACCTTCCGATAAAAGTCTGGTGGATAAAACATTTCATCAGGCTGATAAACTCTATCCGGCAGAATTAAGGCGCAGGATTAATTTATCACAGATAAAAATATTATTAGCCATATTAATATTCATCCGGAAATCATAATATTACAGTCCTAAACTTGTGTGGAAATGAAAAAATATAAACAGATAAATTAACATTACAAACATTTTAAATTAAAAGACAACGTGGTTATTATTATAATATTATGATAGTTATGATGGTGACTATTAGTTTAAAATAATGCATAAGGTGGCAGAGGTATACACAATAAAATATATGGGCGTTTAGAGGTTACATCCGTTTGCTTTATGGTAAATAGAATAGTGCTATTCTTGGTCGCTGAGTTGTAGTACTTGTCTCTGATGGAATACCATCTGTCTTGACATATCACGACTAAATCAGGCTAGATTTATTATTATTATTTTGGGAATCAATAGAAATGTACCATAACTATTTGGTAGCTTGGGGTTCAAATACCGGCTAGATGAACCTTTTCCTCCGCACAGTTGGAATATCCAGCTTTCCCCTAGGAGAATGCTGGTACAATTTCTTAACAATCACAATCATCTTCTCGTCTCTTTCCTTCTACATTCCTTATTTTCTCTTGTAATTATTATAAAGCGTTTCTTTATTATTTATTATGCCCTCTCACATTTGATGGGAGCAATAAATACCTGATTTTATTTTTATATTTGCAGCTAAATTATACAGATATTATGTAATTTTGGATGTGTTTTTGGGTTTTTACCGGCCTTCCTAAGGAAGTCAACCTTTTATTTTTATTGTTTTCCCTAGTTGTTGGATTTCGAGAGTCATTTAGGGCTGGTGTAGGCTCGTGTTTTAATATCCTAAAAGAGTCTGTGTTACTATTGTTGATTAACACAATAAAATTTATATAATAATAAAATAATATAATATTCCACTAATGGTCAAGACAGTGGTTGCTTGTTAATTTGTACGTGTTACGCGCATTATCATGAGCAGTATTAGATTCATATAAGGGATAGGATTGTCGGAGGTAATTTTTATAAATTACACCTACATTATCGTTAAAACTCCAGTGGGGTCAAACTACTAAAAGTGCAAGCAGCTGATATTCTAACTTTGACCTCCATTTCACCGATATTGTGAGGACTTCGCCCTAGATCACCTGCTCATTAATGTATGTGTGTGTGTGTGATGTTTTAGTGTAATATTAATATTATATAATATATTGGAATTATAGAGCTTTACAATATACTTCCCTGATTTGTTGTGTGTACAAATTAACAAATATTGTTTAATTCAGGCCGGCACTAAACACAATTCTCACGCCATAAACTTTGAGACCACTGATGTGGTTCACTAAATGAACAGCTGTCCTCCTCTGTTATGAGCGACCTTGAAGCAATATGAGTGATATCATGTTCAAGTAGTGTATATTGTCATAAAGAGTTAACGCTCTCATCGCTGTGGTAAATTCTAGATGTACACAAAGTGGTCGCCATGGAGACATTGAATTGTTAATTATAATCTAGACTTTGCGTGGAGATAATAGTATGGATACAAAAAAATAGAGCTAGGAATGGAGTGATAATCTGTAAATATATAGGTGGGAGGCGGGAAAAAATATAAACAAACTAAACTAACTGAATGGCGTTATGTTCAATAAGCATTCAGGATACAGATATTAAAATCAGTATAATTAATTATTCACTTCCGCTCAACGCTTTGAAATAACTCATAAAGGAGTAAATATAATTATTTATGTATGTTCTTTTGGAGAAAAACTTACAGGATTAACCACCTTTCAAAGAAGCCTGGGAACTCCTCAACCTCCTATTGGTCGTCGCACCTTTATTAAGCTTGGTCTCAATTCGCTCAAGCTTAGGTAAAACTTCCACTACGATAAAAGGATCCTTCATTCTATTATATCATTGACTGATCATCATCATCATCATCACATCAACAACAGTGCACGTTTGGACATTGCAGTGAAACGTTGTTTATTTGTTCATTGTGCGAATCTATCCGTGCCGACTGAAGTCGTGTAGAGTCAGTGAGTTAAATGCCAACAGCATAAACACAACAGTGCTTTTACTCAGTGCGTCAGTGTAGTGAAACGGCGTTAACGTGTGTATATATATTTATTATTTATTTATTTTGTTAATTTGTGATATATTACGTGCCGACTGAAGAAGGGTAGCGTGCTACCCCGCAAGGGACACGTAAAGAGGGGGTAATGGCCTCCGTATCTGATGGAGAAATAGACGTGGAAGGAACAGACGATGAAGCCATGGAAGACCAGGAAGGGAGCCCATCAAACACTGAAACAGATATAGCCTTTGAGCCAGTCTCTGGACTCAAGAGGAAGTTCAAGACAAGGCCGGAACAAGAAGTTCTGAAAACGAAAGCTATAAAAGTAAATAACAAGTTTGCTAGCTTGTCTAGCCTACAGGACGAACCATCCAACAGTCAAACGGGGCAACCAAGTGGAGGCACAAATGTAAGTTCCACCCCACGACGTATAAAGACCCCTCCGGTGGTCATAACAAACGCGACAAAATATAACATGGTTATAAAGCTCCTAAACACCAGCTTGCAGGATGACTACAAGGTGTATTGTATTGCTCAGGGTATTAAAGTAGTCACGACATCCTACAGGGACTACACCGCATTGTTAAAACTACTTAAACAAAACACGCTCGAACATTTTACATATGTACTGCCCAAGGACAAGCCCTTCAAGGCTGTCATCAAGGGCCTGCATGCAAGTATGCCATGCGCAGAAATTAAGGAGGAGCTGGAGGACAGGGGATTCACGCCGACTGATGTGAGGCAAATATACTCAAAATCTTCTCCAACATCAGTGACACCGAGACCCCTACCAATATTCGTATGCACCCTGGCGAGGACAGAAGGAGTGGGAGAGATCTTCAAGGAGACAGTCATCAACCACACGGTAGTGAAAATAGAGGAGTACCGTACTTCACAGAGCACAGTTTTACAGTGCCACCGTTGCCAGCGTTTTGGGCACTCTAAGAACTACTGTGCCCAAAAACCACGCTGCGTAAAGTGTATAGGAGAGCACCTGACGGTAGAGTGCCAGAAAAAAGATAAAACAACACCAGCACAATGCGTGAACTGCAAGGGTCAACACGCAGCAAACTATCGCAACTGCCCTAACTATATACGAGAGTTGGAAAAGAAAAACCAAGTGTCAGGAAAGACAAAAGAGGGGGAAAGCAAAGTGGCTAGCCCTCCTTCCCGCATGGCGGGGTATCTCAAACCCCCAACTGTCCAGCAACTTTCTGCTAGCCAACCAACACTATCAACAAACAAGGGATTGAACCAGCCATCTTATAGCGGAGCTGTCAAGAAGATGGCCAAGAAGGATAAAAAAGAAGAACGAGACTTGGATGAATCCTTTGACTTGAAGGACATTTTACAAATTATCAAGGATATAAACATTGTGGGCATACTCCAACTCCTCAGGAAGTACCTAGTAAGGCTGAAGAATGCTCCCGACAAAACAACTAAAATAATGCTTCTTCTGGAAGCCGCATCCGAATTTTTCTGTGATGGTAACTAAGCAGGGAAGAGGTGAAGAAGTCTCATTAAACATTCTGTTCTGGAATGCTAATGGGATACTACAACAAGAATACGAGTTCCGAAAACTTCTGTATACATATGGAGTCGACATAGCTCTGATCTGTGAGACCCACCTAGCAGAACAAAAGAAGATGCGGTTCTCCGGTTACGAGATGTATCGCAACGATAGAACAACAGGCAGGGGAGGGGGCACAGCCGTGTTGGTGCGCAGCAGCCTTGCACACTACCAAACGTGTTTACCGGCTATGGATTATATCGAATCCACTTCGATAGTGATTCCCACAGGGCGGAAACAGATAGTGTTCACCGCCGTCTACAGAAGCCCTGCTGTCCCATTCACCATTGAGGACCTAGACAAGCTCACGTCGAGAAAGGATTTCCTCATAGTCGGAGATATAAACTGTAAACATACGAGTTGGAACAGTTGCGTGTCTAATCAGGCAGGCCGGACACTGTCCGGCCAGGCAGCAACCAAAAACTACACAGTCCTGGCGACCAATGAGCCGACGTACTACCCATCCAACTACAGGAATCTCCTCGATGTTCTGGATGTCGTCCTGACGGATCTCGACACGTTGCCGGAAGAACTCGAAACCTTGAATGAACTCGACTCCTACCATCTCCCGGTCTTCGGAAGGATATCGCTGAAGACAAATCCAAGACTATCGTACCTTAGGAGGAAGATACCCAGAAGTGACTGGGGAGAGTATCGGCGGGTACTGACAGATGCAGTTCCATTGAACATGGAGGTAAATTCCCCGGAAGAAGTGGACAGCTCCATCACTCTCCTGACAGCTACACTACTCGAATCATACCAAGAAACAACTGCATTCGAGACACCACCAGTGTCGTTGAGGAGGGACGACCTGGAGCTGAGCTATTTGAAGAGGGAAGCGCGTAGGAAATGACAGCAGCACCAGGATCCGAGGCATCGGGCAGTATACAACAGGCGTAGGAAGGCCAAAACTCTGAAGATCTCAAACTGGAACGAGTACGTAGAGAACACTTTGGCTAGGGACGGCAACGTGTGGAAGGTGTCAAGACAACTCAAAGGCACGAAAGGGAAGGCAGAGACCACGGTCATCCACGGAAGAAGAGGGTTGGAATACCAGAGCGAGGCCAAAGCAGAGGCCATAGCGGAATCTCTCGAAGATCAGTTCAAGGCAAACTCTGAGCCCCAGGATGAAGAGTTTAACAGAAAGGTTCAAAGAGCGGTCGGGGCATACTTATCAGATCCGGATGTAGAGCTACCGCCCCCCATCACAAGAAACGAAGTCACCTACCAAGTGGAAAGGCTGAAGCTACGAAAGGCGGCTGGCCATGACAGGATCTCGAACGAGATGCTAAGACACGTTCCGGAAGGGGTGATTCAGCTTTTATCAAGAATGTTTTCAACGGCATTGCTGGCAGGTTACTTCCCGGAGGCATGGAAGGTTGAAGACGTCGTCTCATTGCCAAAACCAGGAAAGGACAGCAAATTCCCGCAGATCAGTCTGCTAAGCAAAATAGGAAAATTATTTGAAAAAATAATTATTCAGCGACTGAAAGCCTTCGGCAGGGAGCACAGGATCATCCCCGACGTACAATTCGGTTTTAGAAACCGGCATTCAACAATACACCCAGTCCTGAGCCTAGTGGAGGACACGACAGAAAGCTTCAATCGAGGGGAAATAACGATAGCGGTACTTATGGACGTAGAAAAGGCCTTCGATAAGGTCTGGCACGCCGGCCTTATCTACAAAATGATCCAGGCCAATTTCCCAAAAATCTACGTGCAGCTAATCAAGAGCTTTTTAACTGGACGACAATTCCAGGTCAAGATGGAAGGGAAAAGGTCGCCCCTTCATAGGGTCGGAGCGGGGGTGCCACAGGGGTCGGCACTCTCCCCGTTCCTATACACCGTGTATGTCGCTGACATCCCCACGGACCCGATGGTAACGATTAGGCTCTTTGCAGACGATACCATGTTCACCATAGCCAACAAGAACGTGAAATACGCCCATCGCCGCCTGCAGCGGTACCTGAACGAGTTCAGCAGTTGGCTGGAGAAATGGAGAATAAAAGTCAATGCAGGAAAATCGTCAGCCTTATTAATTACTAGGAGGAGACCCCAAACACCTGCCCAGCTTGTAGTGTTGGAGGAGAATATCCCCTACAAGAATTCTATGAAATACCTCGGGGTGATGTTAGATGCCAGACTCGCATGGAGGGAGCACGCAGACTACACAAGAAAAAAGGCAATGGGGGCCTTCATCGCAAACTATGGCCTGCTCAAGAGCCCAGTGCTGGGGATCAACAACAAGCTGCTACTGTACAGGAGCTTAGTACAATCAATTCTGCTATATGGATGCGAGGCGTGGGGGTATGCTCCCGAGTCAGTGATAGGCACACTACAAGTTGTACAAAACAAGATACTTAGGAGTATCTTAGGTGTGAACACCCGATCCAGCAATGAGTACATACACGCTACCACTGGCAGTCCGACACTTCAGGAAATATTCCGGAAGCGAGGTGAAAAGCTCTATAAACGAGCCAGCGAGGTAGAGGACAACGCCACAATTAGAAGATTAGGCAAGTACGACCCCCACGAGAAAAGGAAATACAAGAATCCCCGACTCGTATGAGAATTAACATCTGCGCACCTTCCCAATCAACCCTTCCCTACTAACCACTCCTCTTTCTAAGCATAGCCAATCCCTGGGTCCCCATACTCTCACGTCCCCACAAACCACGTACCAGAATCATTTCTATTCACACTTTCACTTTCATCAACTCAATCTTCACTTAGTGTCTAATATTATTTCATGTATTTTCTTTCAGCTCGTCTAGAACTTACTCCCTCACTACACCACTCACATCGGGCCTAACTGCGCTTGTGTTTCCATCACAGTGTACGAGGGCTCGATCTAGTAAACACCACACAACTCTGCTGCTTCCAACATACAAACCTTCACCAACCAACTCCATTTTCCCTTCACAACCAATTTAAACTTTTATAAATAGAGGTTATGTATGATCTGTGACTACAGATTGGTACTTTGGGCATAAACAAGCCGCCTACCCCCTCTGAAAGTCGCTTCTGACACTCAGAGCGAGTAGTTCAAGGCAAACAAGGGAGATGTATATCATTGACTGATGATGGTCCCTACTATCGGACCCTCAGACCCCCAAACCTCGCTTCCCTTTCTATGAGAAACACTTCCGAGACTATTCTGAGAAACAAAACGGAAGCAGTGAAAACAATACTAAACACCTATTATGTGAAAATATCATATATATATTCCTAAGAAACTGAGACATGATACATTTCAAGAAAAATTCAGCCTAAAAAAAATCTCCTATAGAAACCGTAGCTTTGCTCATGCGTGCTATCATTGATAGAACGGAATAATAAATATTAAACAAAAAAGTATCGCATTCTAAGGAATTCAATGCTATAATAAAATAACCTCAGAAAGCTACATTTTAAACATCATTTTTGGGATAATGGTAAGTCTACGTATTTTTTCAACTGTCCATTGTAAAAACATTAAATAGTTGGCTCAGAAAGAAAAATAATAACTTCCTTTGGTACCCATTATATAAAAGAACAAAACAAGATGGTGAGGATGGTCTCGGCAAGATCTGGAACTGAGGAGATGATGGATCCGATATCTTAACCTCTAAAGATGGTAAGGATGAGGCACGAAATATCTGAAACTGAAACTGTTCAAGAGAGTTAGAAGAAGACAGATGATTACTTGTCTACAAGAAAGATTTACAAACATTTGTTGGAAACTTACCTTCATAAATCATGTACTCATTCTGATAGGACTTATGAAGTGCGCTATGATGGTAATCTCCTGTTTGACAAGGTTGGTGGGGCTATACTTCTAAATAACATTAATCTTACTTACAATCGAGTTTTATTAGAGTTACTCTTCAGAAAGGGGACAATGCATCACACCAAAGAGGATCTTGAAGTATACAAGTCTATGATTGAAGTAACGAACGTACATTGGTACCTTTCACAAGTTTTAGGTCACACCATGGAGCAAATTATCTACTGATAGTTAAACCTTTGTTTAGAGAGGAGCATGAGTTTGAGAGAGAATGAATGTTCAAGACTTAAAGAGAAGGAGGAATTGAATATACCTATTGGAATGATACTAATGATCTTGTCAATCTGTTGCGTCTCTTGCATACCTCACCCCGTGCAGACCATTCTTTTCATTATATTGAAATCATTTCAATTACTAAAGAAATCCTTGAAGCTGGTATTATTATATAAAGTATATTACCTCCCCCCCCCCTTTTCCCATGCAGGAGGTTGCACGTGAACTACATCGTCTGGCGAGGCGGGAAAAGTTTTGCCAGAAGACATGTCAGTTTACGAGAAATGAACAGACTACTTTAGGATGATCTGGTTGAGATAATATCCTACTCTAGAACGATCAAAGGTTACAAGTTCCGTCTCACAGATATCGTTGTCTATGCCAAACTTGCCTAGGCCGTAACCGTCAATGCTAAGACTGGAAAGAACGTCGGTGCATTTCCTCCTACAAGAGACAGCTAGTGATTTCCCATACATACATCATACGTCATCTTAGGATGGATAGTGGAACAGAACCTTAAAATGCCTGTTTCACGACTCTAGTGATAAATAAGAGGATCAATCACTATTCTACGTACAGTAATGTGAAGGCCAGCATCGTAGAAAGATTCAATGAATCGCTCAAGAACATTATTAGGACAGCATTTTCCGCTAAAAGATCGTATTAGTGGATCGATATGATTGATTCCTTACTTGACGAGTATAATCGTACAGTACACTCCACTATTAAAATGAGACTTATCGATGTTTAAGATGGCATAGTATTCTTCCTACCATTTATCGACGATCCAAAAATGTAAATCATATCTCTAAAAGGTTTAATATTGGTGATATCGTCCGTATCAGCAGGCACAAGGATGTTTTGGATAACAGCCAACTGGTCTACAGAACTGTTCAAGATGCGCAAGGTCATCGAAACGAGTCCTAGAACGTTCTTGCTCAAGGATATTAAAGGTGAACTTATTCTTAGAGGATTTTACCCTCAAGATTCGAAGAAAACACCCCATCCTGACGTACATCTTATGGTACAGGTTCTCAGACTAAAAGGTGATAAGGACTAGATCCAATTGTTAGGGTTTGACTCTTCACACAATTTAGGGATCAATGTATCAAATATTGTATAACTTTTTTTAATAAATATATTTATAATATAGTAGATATTGTTTTATTTGCCTTGGACGATTATTCCTCTGGAATTTTAGTCACTTAACGACACAGCTAAGTATATATATATATATATATATATATATTGTTTAGATTGTTATTGATATTTAATAGTTCTTTATGTCCAAGCGTATCTATAGCATATCTGCGGGCCATTTGGATCCCTCAGAACAAAACCTGTTTGTTATGGAAGTGTACACCTTGTAGGTAAAGTTTTACCTGTTCGGCTTCGTGCTGCTTCATAAGTTGGCTAATGCTATTAGGATGAACAGTTGACTGTGTATTGTGTAAACACAGTTAACCAACTTAGGATACCACTTTTATGACTTAACCATTACCTTATAGTCGCATAGTGACTCCTGATTGCTTGTTTTGTTGTATACTAAGCCTAGCCACTCTAAAGATGTCTTTTTGATAGAATGAAACTCTCAGTATCCCTTTTTACTGGGGGAGCGTCAGCAACAGGAACTTAGGAGTTGCTATTAAGAGTTAATGGCCTAATTAAGCCTTTGCCCGAGTCAATGGCCTCGTGGTCTCTTTGTTTATGAACATTACCTACGCTACCTATTTGCCAGATATGCCCAAGCTTGGCCTCTCGAGGCGCCTATAAATGTCTGTATTTAAAACCACTAAGACTGGTTCCTTATTAAGATACTTTGAAAGAATGCGACCGCGTTCTAATGTATACATTTCTTTCAAGTTTTGATAAGGTGGCATTTCTGAGAAGTTATGATTTTGTCAGTGCTGTCCTAGTTGGGACATATTTATCACTAGAGTATAGGATATTGTGTGCTGCACTACCGGTGGTCTTGACGTTCTCGCAGTATATAGACGAACTCATAGGTGCTAGTAACATTATGATTGTCTTTTTAAGCACTAAGCTAAATGAACAAACTTATTACTGAGTTATAGCTGCCAGTTTAAAACCTTTGAAACTATGCAAGTAACCTTGTTCCTCTTGTAGGTTTTCACTACTCTATGCTGACCGCCAGATTTTGTTTATTGTATTGATCCTAATATTACCTCATAAAGCTCCATTAATAAGTACTAACTTGATAAGGCTATTTGTGAAGAACCTGATATATTGTTCATCATAGCTTAGCTTCTCTACAACTTGCTATTCTCATAGAATACCCCACGACACCCACTAATGGATAACTTCATTTATATGTAACTTATTATGAGTTAAATAAATTATTGTATGCCATGTTCTTGTTATTCCAACCATAACAACCCCCCCTCCGTACCCCAAAGGGAGGTGTGTGTCAAGCGTTGCTTAAAAAATATCATTGGTATGGAAGACAGCCGTTCATAGGGGTAAGCCTATATTTTAACTATATTTAATATAATAATACTAAAAAATATCATAATTCAATTTGTTGGTTGAAAAAAAATATATATATATGAGGTGGAATAGATAGATATGCGTACAATATTTAAAACGTTACCACAACAAAGCCTGAGTTAACTCAACACGCTAAAATTGCGACAGCTAAAATTATAAATAAAGTTGCGTTGAACTTTAGAAAAAACTAGATGTTATAGTAAAAATATTAATATTAAAATATTTAATGTTCTCAGTGATATATTTTATGACACAGAATGGATCATTCTGGAATAAATGTTTAAAAAATAAAGGTAATAAAGTGGTTGATTGAAAATACAAGAGAAGTACAGGGTGGGGTAGAAACAATTAGATGATCTATACTGAGGATGAATATCGTGTCTGACGTCCGGTGGAGCTCACCTCAGTGACATTAACTACATAAAGTGATAAAGTGTATTAGTAATTTTGCTTTTATTTCACTAGTGAATATTCCCTCTTCATTTAAAGTGTTATTTTTCATGTTACCAACTGTCTAATTGTCTCGACCCCATCTTGTATTATCAATATCTGTATAAAATCCCATGTTCATTCAAAGGATTTGATGAATGAAATGGTTTTACCTAAAATCATTATTTTATAGTAACATTTGGCCTTGTGTTTAAAACGTGTCTTCTCCAAGATTCAATAAAATTCCCTTTTAAATATATCACTTAAAAGTGTTTTATTATTTCATATAACGGGCGTGTATAGCCACACACCAATTCACTTATCGTTATTATTTCATTTTAAACCCTGAATAGACTGAGTCAGCTTTTCTCAACCGTAAAAGCGTCATGTTTTATTCATCAAGAGAACGAACATGTTGCTACTTTATCTCGACCATTTTTTTAATACATTTTTCCGTTTTATTTATCCGGCTTTCGAGATATGAATTTATAATATTCTTTTAACACACTATAATTTATGTGAATTTTATATTCGCTAGAAATACATTTAGTTTTTTTCCTAAATTTTTTAACTCAAGGGTTAGGGTTGTATAAAAGCTTAGACATTGGAGTAAGGATGAGAAAGGTATAATTTAGAGAAAGGAAACCCGCATTATCATGAAAGAAGAGTGTGACCATTAGTTTTTCCAACCGGTATTTGAGCCCGACCTCTCGTTCAATGGCACACCAGTCTAGAGCAGGGAGGATGCCTTAGACCACGTGATCACCTGTGTGTGTATAATTAAATACTAATGATAATTATATCAACAATTTACATAGAAAATACCAACTGTAGATGACAGAAAATATTATTTGTACAAATTAACAACTAAAACACGGCTGAAAGCAGTCTCTGAGTAGAGCCTCTAAGCTTGGGTTTGATTATGATCAGATAGACAAGTGATGTTTCTTTTACAAAATGGGGTATTCATTCATATTTTCTTGAGTGATTTGGTCTGTTTCGTCCACCTGATTACTAAGCTTGTCTTGACCACGCCTGAGTAGTGCAGCTGACGCTTCTAGGTCCTCAGGAAGACCTCTTGGTGGTAACCTTCCCTAACTGAGGCTATGGGTGCTGGTGATTACTTAGTTCGTCACCAACCCTCTCACTCCCCGCTGGGTGCCAACTGGCCAGACCCTGTTCCAAGCTTGCTGACCAGTCTTGTCTCTCATCTGCACCTGACCTGGTTTCTCTGCTGGGGCTCAACCCAACCTCCACCAGGTTGCTCAGAAACCGGGGTACACACACAACTTGGCGGCGAGAGGAGAGGAATAGAGGAACAGTGGTGGAAGGACATAAGCAACTTGCCAGCGAGAGGAGAGGAATAGAGGAACAGTGGTGGAAGGACAGAAGCAACTTGGCAGTGAGAGGAGAGGAATAGAGGAACAGTGGAGGAAGGACAGAAGCAACTTGCCAGCGAGAGGAGTAGGAATAGAGGAACAGTGGTGGAAGGACAGAAGCAACTTGGCGGCGAGAGGAGAGGAATAGAGGAACAGTGGTGGAAGGACAGAAGAATACTAAGGCATTTTGCTAAACTGACCCGGTCACTGGCCGCAGAGAGATGACGATCAATACTCACTCATGCAAAGAAATACTTGTTTAGTTTTTATAGCTTTATCATATTTTCGTTTAGTAGCTATAATTAAATATTTTATAAGTATACGGTAGATGGTAGCCAGAACCAACATTACAATTCAGTCAAGACTCACGATTTCAACTCCAAACTTGCTGTCTTATTAAAATGTTGTGAAATGTTGATAAATACGTATTAGAGGTCAGCTCTTTTGATATTAGAATCGCGCTGGAAGATATATTTAGAACACGTGTGCCCATCTAATAGTTCACGCGCGAAATTATGCCCGAGATAATATTTTAATGATAAAGCATTGCTTATCTAACTGTTGATATATTAGTAAATATGCAAATAATGGTATAGTATAAAATAAGAAATAAAATGACACACTTCATTAATCATTTTGTGTTAAGCGTGATCATCGTAGACAGTCATATTAGATTTTTTTTATTTTTACGGTTCACTACCTGTTTGGGCTTTACACAAATATTAATTGTTTTAATGTAGTAGGAATGACAATAAGTCGAGAGTATTCAAATATGAAGTACTTTGGAAAGTATTTTGTTTAAAAAGAGATAAAAATAATTGAGAATGGAGGACAATAGGGATAGGGTGTAATGAGGTGGACTGTGGTAGAAAGTGCTCACAATAAGGATAGGGTGTAATGAGGTGGACTGGGTAGAAAGTGCTCACAATAAGGATAGGGTGTAATGAGGTAGACTGGGTAGAAAGTGCTCACAATAAGGATAGGGTGTAATGAGGTGGACTAAAAAGAACTAGTTCAAGATAGGGATAGGGTGTAATGAGGTGGACTAAAAAGAACTAGTTCAAGATAGGGAATGGTGGCGTACCTTTGTAGGTGTGGTAATTCACTTTTTGAGTTCCTTATTTCATTGAGTAAGTAGTGTGTTAGGAAATGAATTTCAAAGTAAATTAACATTGAGGGAGGGGGGAACATTTTCAAGTGAAAAACAAAGAAAGCTTGACAGGTATTTGAACCTTAACCTAACCATCTTCATGTATTGTGACTTATTCATATATTATTACTTTTCCTATATTTGAATACCGCTATGTTGAGAGAGACGCTCCTTCGTAGGAGAATGAGCGCGGATCCTCATTTTAAAATAAAATATACTAAACTATTCTATAATATATACTTTCTTACTTATGTTTGTGCCTTGTCACCAAGGTGTTTATTATTATTACAGCGTATCGTGAAGTTTACGTTCATGGTACTTGAATAGATTTATCTTAAATAACAATGGACTGTTTGATCAATAATGTAATTAAATATATATGTAATTCAATTTCTCTTGTTTACATCAAATTAAACTGATATGCTAAACTTATATATTTCTCTTATGTCTCATCCCTCCCAGAACTTCCTTATTTAACATTGTGTGTAATTGTAACCGTCACTTCTTCCTCTTGATAGGAGAAGCGAGGATTCAGTAGGCGCAGCAGATCAAATCGGCACGTGACACTAAGAGGGTTAATCCATCCTCACAAACTTTCTCCACACTTCCCTATCCTCGCTCACTTACATCGCTTCAACAACATCCATACACCAAGTGATTAATGTTCTTTTAGTCTTTAAACTCTTAAGGTGTCTGTTTTCCACATATTCATCTACAACACTTAGCCAGGTCTTCCATGGCCTACCCCTTCCATTTTATCCATACAGTTTACCTTCATATATTTGTTACGTCACTCGATCCATAGTATTCCTCTAAACATGCCCAAACCACGGTAATATATTTATTTCACATTGTTATATTGGATTCCTTTTCAAACCAAATTATTTCAGCACCAATTCATTATTGACTCTGTACATATATTCCATTCACGGTAGGAATTGACTTCTGAAAGGCCTTCTTCCCTACCATAAATCTACTATATAGTAGGATATTGGTAGGAAAAAATACCTTTCAGAGAGTAATTCCTACCGCGAATGGAATATACCAGTTTTTCCCCATACAGCTCTAAAATATCTCATCCTAACCTCATTCATCATGCTCTTGTGTTTATCCTGACAAACCTACGCTTCACATCCATAAAACAATGATGGTGTCAAAACACTTTTATATATTGCCATCTATGCCTCTTTTGACACTACCTCTTTCTTTACAATAGTCCACATACATCCAACAACTCTTCTGAATGCATTCAATTCAAACGTTTGTCAATTTTACCATTTATTCTTCCATTTTTACAGAAATTTCTTCCCAGACATACAAAATCATTCACCTGTTCTAACAGTTTTACATTTATACTAAATTGACAATCATTTCCTTATCCGTCCCTATCCAAAACCAATACTCTGTTTTGCAAACACTTATATGAAGATCCAATATGTCTCTCCCCACACTCAAACGATTTATTGCACTCTGCAAGTCATTTTTGGTTCTCAGACATTAATACGATATCATCTGAATATAGCAGCACTCTCACATTCATATTGTCCATGTGTACACCAACCACGTCCTCACAAGCACTTATACACAAAAACATTAAACAACCATGGAGACACAGCACAACCCTGTCTAACACCCTTTTCTATGTCAAACCATTCGCTCAAAGCTCCATCCACTTAAGATATGTTTTACTTCCATTATACACTGCCTTAATTGCATTTAATAACCATACATCCACACCATACTTTCTAAGAAAATTCTTATTACATACTCCTATTCACTCGATTTTACGCTTTCTCCAGATCAACAAATACACAGCAAACTTTATTTCTCACTGCCATACATTTCTCAATCACTTGCAAAACAAATATCTTGTCCATTCAACCTCAACTTGGTATTAAACCACATTACATACCCCAAATCCTGCCCACGGTTCTTTCAGCCAATCTCTCAATTAAATTTCTCCCATAAACTTTGCCTGGAACACTCAACAAAATAATTGCCCTATTATTCTTACTTTCATTCTTACTGCCTTTTCATACTAATATTATAAAGAGGAAAGATTTGATTTTTTGTTTGTTTGTTTGTATGTTTGAAATGAATAGGCTCCGAAACTACTGGACCGATTTAAAAAATTATTTCACCGTTGGCAAGCTACACTATTCCCGAGTGACA
>CABEEJ010007665.1:18756-29047 GCA_901482245.1 Timema douglasi | reverse complement strand
GAAGGGGGATTCTCTAACTGGGGGTCAAGGGACCATGAACGAATGTCAAGAGGGACGTAAAAGATGTATAATGGATAGGAGAGACACAAGTTATCAGCGTTATTAACAAGCAAAACAAATCAGAGAGCCCGACAACATATATAAAAAAAAACCTTATTGTGTAAATTTATTTTTCACAAGCAGTATTTCTCAACTCGTGGAGAAAATGCAACATCACTTTTAACATTAAACAACAATGTGCGTTTGCAATAAAAATGTTACTGAAAAAACAAAGGTGCGGTTTTTATTTCTATTTGTGATATGTAATAATCTGTTGTTAACTTATGCAATTAAATTGGTATAAACAGCTATTATTAATAATAATAATAATAATAATAATAGGCTACACTTGATTGAATATTTGTAATATATATATTTTATGTTACGGCCTTTATCTCTCTTTGATCTTAAAATAGAGACATTCACTAAAAACTCATCAAAATTTGTGAAAAGAAATAATATACACTGTTACAGCAACACTCCACCAAGACAAACGTCATTGTAAAAAAAGCACTTTTTCGGTTTCAGGGGGTCATGAAACGTTGACATTTATCAAAATTTCAAGTTCAATTTATTTTTTGTGTGTTTAAGGTCAAAATACTTATCTCTCTGAGGGGGAAAAAAAAAGTTCCCATTCACCCGACAGAGATTCAAACCTTGATCTCCCCATCATCGGTAGCCTAGTCTACTGCGAGAGTATCCCTTTAGACCATGCGACCACCGAATCAGGTTAAACTATTTTGATTTATAAAATTATTAGTCTTCTGAAGAGCGTATAGCTGAGGGATTGAGGGATTCCTGGTACAGTATATTGAGATTTTTCCCTCCTTAAGGACATTGCCTACCTGTGACGTCATAGAAAGTCAAGATAGTATTTCCCGTATTAATGTATTTACGTTCTATTCGTAGCGTTTTAAAGATATAACTTTGAAACAAAAAAAACACATAAATTCTTAAATAATTCTAAATACAATCTTCTTTGTAATTTACCTACATTTTTTTTATTTTGAAGTTATTTTTTCGTATTTTTTAAAAAAAAATCGTCTACCACTCAGGCTATTTGGTTTATCCACATAAATGCCCTGTAGGAATTTCCGTGCCAGGATGCAAATTTAAAAAAAGTCCGTTAAAGTATATATCTAGAATAGGAAACAAGGAAAAGGTAGTTTTGAAATTCAAGTCAATGCTGTCCAGACGCAAATAGCAAGGTGTGTGTTTATACTCGTCAAAGGAAGAGGGGGGATTGTCACCTGTGGGTGAACAAGAGGTCTCGCAGAATCAACTGTCTATTTTATTCCCTCTCTTTTCTATTTCGTAGATCGGGGTCTAAGTGTTATCTTGCCTAGGGACTCGCTTAAGTGGTCAGAATGTTCAAAGATGACATCCTCGTGTTTGACCGACGAGGACATCAGGGTTTGAATCCGGATCGGGCCTACTGATGGATGGTTTTTTTCCTAAAGGGGTTTCCCACTCTTATTCCACGCAAATGCGGGTAGATTACCTCTAAAATACTTCCTCCTTCATTCCTACCCCATTAGAGTAATTATCATATAACCTGAACAGGTAGTAAGGCGCGGTGATTTTTTTTTTTCTTAATCAATCGCTGAAGTGCGTAAAGTTAAGATGCAACCCACTTCGCAAAATAGTTTCGAAATCTCCAAGTAAACAAAGCCGTTAAATGACTCCCCAACTCTCTGCTAACACAAATTGGCTTACAGGTCACCCACTTCATTGGCCACATGGTCTAAGGTGCTACTCTCTCAGTAAACTAGACTGCTGATGATGGGGAGATCGAGGTTCAAAAATCTCAGTCGGGTGAACTGAGGGTTGATTTTCTAAAATTATTTTTCTACTCTCCTTCCACGAAAATAACGGTACACTTATTCTAAATGAATCTTTCCTAATACTTTACCCCAAACAGTCGTTGACCTGGCGGTCTAGGGGTAAGGTGTCAGACTTCTGTGCTGGCGGCCGGGGTTCAATCCTCGGTCCCGTCACAGATTTATCTGATTACCAAACCCCTTCCTTCCCCTCTGACAAGACATCTTGTGAATGTGGGGAATTACAGGCCCCACCGTGGTTCGGATTCCACGTTAAATTGTAGGTCCTCCATTTCATCTCACAATCACCCTACCATTACACATTAGCGTAAGTGCGTACAACCCGAACGGGTAGTAAGACGCGGTGCTAATAATAATAATAATAATAGTAATTTACCCCAAACACATTTTAAGACGCGACAGATAAATATATATATATAAATAGATCCTTCAGAGTAAAACTTGTGTCCTTCTTCCAGTAAACACGAGGGTGTCTTTGTGAGTGATCGTGGACTAACAAGCACACATGTAATACAATCAATTATTGATCACCGTCCAGTGATTAATCACTGTGTAGCATTCTTCCTTCCTCTCCTGTTCCCTAAATCTCCCGCCAAGATGCAGTACTTCTCCTAGTCCGACGTAATCACCCAGGTAATCAGACAAACACCATGTAAACGTGTTCGTTACCTTCCCAAAGAGTCAGACTAACCTATGACGGCATTGTTTTCTATAGTCGGATCAGTATGAGAACAACTGTTCTTATTTTCACTCTATCTCAATCCTTCTTATTGTGATCATCAAAAAAAAATTCTAACTCAAGGTTTTGATAAATATTAACGTTTCAAGAACCTCTGAAACCGAAAAGATGGTGGTTGCAATGCTGTCTGTATCTTAACCTAGAACCGTAAACCATTTCACCTATCGGGATAAAACTTGGTATCTAAGGTTTTCATCAGGTTCCCCCAAGGATTTTTTTTAAACTAAATATACAACCCTAAAGTTAAGGGTAGTTTAATGAAAGGCAATAAGAGAATAAAAAAAAAGATGTTCTCAAAATTCATTATAACGATTTTGATAAAAAAAATTGTATCTAGATACAAATTAAAATTACGAACAAAATTACAATTTTAATTTTTAAATTAAGATTAATTTAAGGATTTTATACATGGGCAGACATTTCCAATTTTTATCATATCTACGCAACTATTCGAGATACGAAAGTAAAGTGAAGTGAAGTGTAATACTATTAAATATAAATTATTATTATTATTAGCACCGCGTCTTACCCCCGCCCCCCGTTCGGGTTATACGCATTTACGCTAATGTGTAATGGTAGGGTGATTGTGAGATGAAATGGAAGACCTACAGTTTAACGTGGGATCCGAACCACGGTGGAGGCCTGGCATTTCCCACATTCACAAGTTGTGATTAATACACGTCTTGTCAGAGGTGAAGGAAGGGTTTGGTAATCAGATAAATCTGTGCCGGGACCGAGGATTGAACCCCGGACCCCATCACAGAAGTCTGACACCTTACCCCTAGACCACCAGCTCACCTATTAAATATAAAACTATATTGCTTGAAATATATATATTTCTAAAACCAATAGTTTCTGAGCTATAATCAAATTTTTTTAAATGTATTTCTTTCAAATACTAAGCTGATTGTTATGATCTTTGGTGGACAGATTTTCTCCTCTGTTCTCAATGTTTCTGTAACAATGTAAATTATTTGATTTCACAAATTTTACGAGTTTTTAATAAATTTCTATTTTAAGGTTAAATTAGAAAGAAATTCAGCGTGGTGGACCGTACCATTTATTTTTAGCATCACATCTCAGTACTAGTTCGGGCTATAACCAAGAAAAACTCCCCTCGCCCAATCCACCCGACTGGGATTCGAAACCCGATCTTTACGTTAGCAGTATTCTAGTTTTTTGCCTTGGACCAGTCAGTCACCGAAGCTGGTAATCATTTTAAAATGTGTAATACATTTTTTTTTTAAATCATTATAAGTTATTTATCTTATAAACTATTGGTATTAAAGAATATTAAGGTAATGTTTGGAACTGAAGATAACCTTATTTTTAGGCTCTCTAGATAGCTGAGATATCGCCAATAAAATGTTGCCATTAGATTAAATATTGACAACAACCTTTAACAGTACACGATTTTGGTGTTTACTAGAATCAACAAGAAACTGTTAATGTGGGGAATGACAGGCCTCCACCGTGGTTCGGATTCCACGTTAAACTGTAGGTCCTCCATTTCATCTCACAATCACCCTACAATTATACATTAGCGTAAGTGCGTACAACCCGAACGGGTAGTAAGACGCGGTGCTAATAATAATAATAAACACGAAACTATATTCTATGACTCTATACATAGGGGCCTACATAGATTTGTAAACATAGTTTAAAAAAAGTTCCACTTTTAGCTGGTATAGGAGCGTAGAATGGATATTTGTGAATCTAATGCTGTCATTTAAAATGGGTGTCACAAGACACACTGCATTGTCACTTGTATTTTCCTCCTTCCCTGTTTGTTCACCTATTGACTGACAGCTCCATCTGGTAACTTTATAAGACAACATGGTTTCTGACTTTTATAAAAATTTCTGCTCGGCTAATAAAGCGCCTTGAGGCGATCCATTTACATTAATATAGGCCCTATTATTAATATTTCATTCTTGTTGCTGTTGTCGGCGTCAAGTGTTGCTACTCTAGGTTAAGTTGCCTTGTAAGTGATAAATTTAAAATATATATGTTCATTGGTTACAAACGCCGATTTTAAACATAAGCTAAAAAATAACTAGCCTATTTTTAAAATTATGTATTAAGTAAATGGCTAAATTAATGCTAAATAAAATTGGACTGAAACGTGTATAATGTATACATATATAGCGCGTCTGAGATACATCAGTCGTAGCCCAGTAGTGGAAAGGTTAGCCAGTACTAATGTACCGTTGTACAGGGAACGCCCGAATGTACTAATCGTACATCCTTTACGTGGTTGCTTGATCCTTTACGTGGTTGCTTGACCTGAAAGGTGTAAAACGTATTTATTATACTTTTTAATTAGGTATAGAATGTAACCTACTTGAAAAATAATATTTATACCTACAAGTGTCTTCATTAAAAAAAATTAAATTAGTTTATTTTCAATCGTTTCACGCGAAATGTCAAAGTTTCAAGATCAAAGCAAATGTTTAAAATTGTAAACCAATGTTATAAGTAATGCATAAATGTTTAAGATATATATATATATAATTAGCTCCGTTATCATATTATTTGTGTTATCCAGTTAGTATGACATAATATATATATAATTAGCTCCGTTATCATATTATTTGTGTTATCCAGTTAGTATGACATAATTTTTATTTCTTAGTCTAAAGAGAACATTGGTGGGTTATGTCCCCCTTGGTAATTATTAAGACACGTCGTTTGTCAAGTAGTTCGTATTTTTACAAATTTGTAACGGGTCAACCAACTGGTATTACTATAATTATATCTAAGTTTTAAAATTACAATTAAAGGTATCTTTTGGCATTTTAAAAATCATATATGTGTAGAAAATACAAGTATTTCCCAAGTTGCCAATTCCTAAATGCAATGTAATATGAACATAGGCCTTTATTTATTTTAAGCCAGGTGCCTTTATTAACAGACCATTGTGTGGCCTATAGGCTATTAATCTAAACATAAAATAATTGTTAAAATAAATTCATAGGCGCTAATATAATGTAGGCAGTCTACTGTGAAATTCTAAAAAACGAGATATCTATTTTTTGCTATTTGTGTTTTAAATCTCTTAAGGTTTCAGTGTTTATATGATTTTATATTTCCATTTAGGAAAAAGATTTATTTTTAAATTTAGGTTCCAAATTTAGCTAGGCCTAAGCATTAAGAACGTAATATTGGGAAACAATTTAAAAAAAGAAGAAGACGAATATTAGATCATTTATAGCCTACTTTCACAGTTAATTAACTTATTATTTTTATTTATTCATTTTAAAGATATTCTATTTTTTAATTTTATGTTTGTAGGGTCTAAGAAGGATTTTTTAAAATTATTATTATTAGCACCGCGTCTTACTACCCGTTCGGGTTATACGCTTTAAGTACTAATTACTCTAATGGATTAGGAATTGGGAAGGTTGAATTATAGGGAGTGAACCCGCATTTGCGTGGAGGGAGAGTGGAAAACCATTTAGGGAAAACCACCCTATGTTCACCCGACCGAGATTCGAACCTCGATCTCCCCGTCCTCAGCAGTTGAGCTCAACACGACCAGCGCATTAGCCAACTACGCCACCGAGGCGGGTCATATTTTTACTAATCTGTAAATTTATAACGTGACCAAATGAAAATGTACACATATATTTTTGTACATAATTTATTTATTTAAATAACATACGTCAAGTCACATGATTCGCAAATGTCACTTTTAATAATATATAATCAATAGGCTACCTATAGAATGACAGTAATAATAACATTTGGTAAAATGTTATCAATGTTGACCGTAAAAAATGTGTCGGTGTAGGCTCACAGAATATTAGGCCTAGTCTTTTTAAAATATTAGGTGGACGAATGCTCTAAGGTCGGGATGGCCACACTTTTCCCACCAATGTGCCACTTGAGGACTAGCTGAATTTTGAACTAGTTTAGTGTGCTACTTGAAGATCAGCTGAATTTTGAATAGTCTAGTGTGCTACTTGAAGATTAGCTGAATTTTGAACTAGTTTAGTGTGCTACTTGAAGATCAGCTGAATTTTGAATAGTCTAGTGTGCTACTTGAAGATTAGCTGAATTTTGAACTAGTCTAGTGTGCTACTTGAAGATCAGCTGAATTTTGAACTAGTCTAGTGTGCTACTTGAAGATCAGCTGAATTTTGAACTAGTCTAGTGTGCTACTTGAAGATCAGCTGAATTTTGAACTAGTCTAGTGTGCTACTTGAGGACTAGCTGAATTTTGAACTAGTTTAGTGTGCTACTTGAGGATTAGTTGAATCTTGAACTAGTCTAGTGTGCTACTTGAGGATTAACTGAATTTGGAACGGTCTAGTGTGCTACTTGAAGACTAGCTGAGTTTTGAACTAGTCTAGTGTGTTACCTCTTTTTTACGTTAATTAATGAGCATTTAAAAATTAAAAATTATTGAATATTATGATATGGATGATGAATTACTCAAATCAAATTGTAAATACTTTACTATTGTCTAAATTTTAAAGTAGGAAAATTCATTAAACTGTTAAAGTGAGTGTCATGGACAATAATAATTTCAACAACTGAAAGTAAAGACAATGAAAGTCCCTTAAGTGAAAAAAAAATTGATATATATAGGCTATGTTAAAATCAAAAACATATAATCTTTCCCACATTAGTCTGAAACATGATGTATTTTGTAAGTCAAGATATTTATGTTCGGTTCATAAAATGTTGTCTTCAACATCGAACAAGATGCACTTAAGTGCGAGCAACAATGAAGTTCATTGAAACATGATATTGAATGATAAGACTATGTCTGTCGAAACATAATTGACTTCAAAAAATTATTTAATGTTGATCTTTGTTTTTACCGTATGGGTTTGACACGCCAATCGTAGGGGCCTATTCGCTATGCCATAGTGTTTTTTTTTTTGCCACTCCTTGTCTAAGGCGTCATTCTCTAAATAGACTGGACTGCCGATGACAAGAAGATAAGTGTTCGAATCCTGGTCAGGTGCACTGAACGTGGTTTTTCCCTAAATGGTTTCCCATTCTCCCTCCACGTACATTTCCTCTAAATTCTATCCTCATTCCTATCTACAGTAGCCCCATGGCTTCTTTGGTGCTGACTGACAGCTGACAGGCTTTGAAAAGTTCCCAGATCAAATTATGTATCCCTACGCCGAACCATATGATCTGCAAAAACATGTGTTTAGCAGCTGTCACTTCTGAGAGTCAAAATTTAGGTATATACCTAAATGTNATATATATATATATATATATATATATTGGCTATATAGCTCTCTTTGGTGACCGCATAGTCTAAGGCGCCAACCTCGTAATAAAGTGGACTGTCGACCATGGGGAGATCACAGTTGGGTGCGCTGAGGGTAAGTTTTTTTTTTCTAAATAATTTCCCACTCTCACTCCACCCAAAAGGGGGTAAACTCTCTCTAAATTAAACCTTCCTCATCCCTAACTCATTAGAGTAATTAGTAAATAAGCGAATAACCCGAAAGGATAGTAAGACGCGTTGGGGAAAATAAATAAATATAAACGCGTCCTATTTGCGATATTAGTTTAATGCCCTCCTCCTTGGTGGAAATAGAATCCTATCAGTCAAACTACTAAAGAAATTGAGGAGGAAGAGTCAGAAGTAAAGAATAAACCTCCTTTGGAAAAAAAAAAAGCTTGTCTACAAGCTCCTCCTCTTTTAACATTCCGGCCACCAATAAGAACGGCTCTCATGAAGATCAAAGGGAAAGCCGACTGTAAGCGTAGTAATTGCTGTATAGTTGTTGGGTTTTTTTTGTTTCTGTGGGCGTGGTCTCTTAGTTTAAGGGGGCGGGGCCCTGTAAAAGTTTCTTCGGAATAGGGGGCAACCTCCCGGTGGAACCTCTCGAGACGAGTTGCAAGCAGTGAGTGTTTGGAAGTCGACCAGAAGGGGTGGTCGCTGTTGGAAATTTCCTGCAAAAACTGTTCGAAAAACACATTTCAGGACGGATTCTTCTTTGTTTGTTTTTATTTATGGGTGAAGTGCATTACATTGACTCGAACCAAGCACTAGCGACTAACCTCGAATGGAAGAACTTCTTAGAAGTGCGCGGATCAATTTTTATATTCATATAATATAATTAGTGGCGATAGTTTTTTTTTAATTTATCGTGTATAAAAATCGCGTGAAACTTTTTTATTTTTAACGTGACAGTTCTTATAGACTTGTTTGTTGCTTGTGGGATATATATTTGTTTTTATTATTGTTGTTGTTTGTTGTAAACGTGCTTTTGTGAAGTTCTACTTGGTTCGTATCTTGTGTGGGTTGGTGATCCATCGAAGTCGGCCGACGTATAAAGCGAACGAACGCATTCTTTTGTTCATCTGCTTCTTTCGATGGCTGTGTCGACTCTAAATATGGCCCCGTATTTCACGGGTTATCCTTTTCAAGGTGAGTAATCGGAATTGCATTGCCAATTTTTATTGCTAAGGGTGGCTATGGGTGTCCTAGTCTTAAGTTATAAGGCGTATGAAGCTATGACAGGCCTAGCAAGCCGGTTGTGGAGAATATATGGCTTGAATAAAAAACTGACCACAAACTGGAAACAGTAATGAATGTAAGTAAGATATTAGCCTACTCTTCCATATTTGTTTTTATAAAAGAAACATATTTCTTCTAAAGTAAAAAAAACAAACATTTGTTTTATAAAATAGGCCTATATGATAAAAGATATGAGACCATCTTTGATGTGAGTCACACTACTTTCAAAGATTGAACAATAGATTTACCACACTATATAAATAAACAGCCGCTTTCTATAATAATAATATAAAAAAAGAACTGAAATTTAAGACCAATATTCGGATCAAAAAATATTCTAGGAATGGACTGAAAAACCTTTCATAAAAAGTTGCTCAACAATTTTAGAATATAACTTAGGTGTGAAGCCATTTGAGAAAATATTCTGTTAATAGTGACTTAAAATGTTAACTGTTTCTTAGGCTTATGTTTCAAATGTCGTCATTTTCTTTTATAAAACTCTAGCGAATGTTATAATTTATATATAAAAAAAAGATATTTGATGAGTCGTCATTTAAGCTACATCATATTTATGTAATCCAATACTATTCATTAAATTAACATGACCGTGTAATACGGACGTGATAACAGATTACAACAGTCATTACGTCATTTATATATCTACGTCATTGATTTGGTGTAAAATAGTAATTCAAGTTTTGTAGAAAACAACTTTTAAAAAACGCTAGTATATTTTCTTTGCGGTTAACATTGATAACATTTTATAATATTAATATAATAAACATCTTGTGAATGTGGGGAATGCCAGGCCTCCACCGTGGTTCGGATTCCACGTTAAACTGTAGGTCCTCCATTTCATCTCACATGTAAGTGCGTATAACCCGAACGGGTAGTAAGACGCGGTGCTAATAATAATAATAATAATAATAATAATAATAATAATAATATAATAAAATGTTATCAATCGTAATTGCTACCGTTAGTTTGTAGATATTGTTAATATCTATTAAAAGTAACATCTGAAGTTTAAATTCCTTGACGTATGAATAATATAAAAGTTGTTTAAGATGAGAGTGTAAGAAACGCAGGTTAAGGGTAGAGGTTTTTCTGTTTTTGTATCAAAACATAAAAAAAAAAAAAAAAAAAAAAAAAAAAAAAAAAAAAAAGAAAAATAAAATA
>CABEEJ010007665.1:0-18570 GCA_901482245.1 Timema douglasi | reverse complement strand
AATTAAGACAAAAAGTTTTTTTTTTATTAATTTACAGGTCTCCCTCTACAGATATTCAACAACTTCTTGATATCAACATGAGAAGAAAACTAAACTTTATGTTTGTACTGGAGCAATATTTTATTTATTTTATCAACAACAAAATATTTGATATAAAAACTTGAAAATCCCTGCGCTTGAATCGTGTTTCGTGTATCCCCGCCTTAAGTAACTTTATAACTGTCAAAAAACAGCTTCATTCTAACTGAATAGGGTTGTTTATACTATGGTAATTCTATTCCCATTGGAAGAATTATTATATTTTAGTGCGCTCAACATTATTAGACAAGTGTAGTGGGCCAATCTCACAACCATTGTTTTTTTACCCAAAGTCTATTTAGTTCGTGGAGATATGGAATATTTATAGTAATTGAATGATCCGACATAAAGGGCGCCGCCTGCTTTAAAGGAAATATCCTCAATCTTTTATATTTTTTATAAGATTGGCAGTTATGAAGTTTAAAAAACCACTGAAACAATTCTCAACAATTATCTTAGATTGTTCTGTTGTGACCGTGGTCTAAAAAATTACTTTATTTGTTTGAGGAAGGCTAGATTGATTTTTATAACCATTATCTTTAATCTCAGAACTGCTACATTTCAAATGAAACTTCTTAGCTCTAATTTCACTTTTTCATGATTGTTTGTTTTTCAAAGTTATAAAACTTAAAATGAAAGGTTTTTAATCCCTTGAATACATATTATACATTTTACCTCAATTTTGTCGTAAGCCATATTTTGAAATAACAAACCAATTATTAAATAACAAGAGTTTTCTAATATACCTGTGACGTGTATCAAAGCTTTGGTAGACGGCTCCCTTAAATCATATTTTCCTTTATATATTATAGTAGGCCTATTATTATCGTTATTGAGGGTTTACGTTGCATCGTCTAAATAAGTTAATTAGCGCTGTTTACATATTATAACTACTGTATACGTCTCTATAACATATTCCATAATATAACTACTGTATACGTCTCTATAAAATATTCCATATTATAACTACTGTATACGTCTCTATAAAATATTCCATATTATAACTACTGTATACGTCTCTATAAAATATTCCATATTATAACTACTGTATACGTCTCTATAAAATATTCCATATTATAACTACTGTACACGTCTCTATAAAATATTCCATATTATAACTGCTGTATACACATCTATAAAATATTCCATATTATAACTACTGTATACACATCTATAAAATATTCCATATTATAACTACTGTATACACATCTATAAAATATTTCCATATTATAACTACTGTATACGTCTCTATAAAATATTCCATATTATAACTACTGTATACGTCTCTATAAAATATTCCATATTATACCTAATGTATACGTCTCTCTAAAATATTCCATATAATCCACCTCAGTGGCCTCGTGGTCTAACGCGCTACTCTCGCAGTGAGCTAGACTACCGATGACGGGGAGATTGAGGTTCGAATATCGGTAGAGTGTAATGCAGTGTTTAAAAAAAAATTGATTTCCGATCTACCTCCACGCAAATGCGGGTACACTTCCTCTAAATAATAACCTTATTAATCCTTAAAAACATTTCAGTAGCTGGTACATAAGCGTATAACTCGAAAGGTTAGTAAGACGCGGTTCTAAAAAAAGATATTCTCTATTTTAATAGGTCCTATATATATTCTTGACTTCATTATTTTAATTTGAAATAATTCTTTTAGAGTTTATTACCATAGTAAAGATACCACTATTACATTACTATTAAAAAACATAACTACGCTTGGTATACAAAGTAGCCTACACTAATTATTAATATATTAGATTTATATAATCAATATTATAAATTTAATTATCACACGTAATTCTTCTAAAGCGGAACATTAAAAGAAATCATAAAATTTAAATAGGCTTTTTCTTATTTGACTTTTAAGAAATAATTATTAATCAAGAAGTGACTTACTACTTCTGCAACATTGTTGTTTGAAATATTTAGTCAGAGATTTTGCCGGAAGATTGTTTTAGAAAATTAACACTTTTTTTTAATTCTCTACATTGATGAAATTTCACTTTATTATTATTAATATTATTACTATCCATTCATTTGGTCATTAATCTTCTGATTTGCTTATTGTAGCTTTTAACTTTTGTCTGTCCTGGGTCCATTCCCCCCCCACCCTCCCCATCTTTGTATCTTCTTCTGCCAATATCGTCTCCACCATCTGATTCATTTACTCTAATGTTGGTCTCCCTCTTGGATTTCTCCCTTACACACCTCCTTCTATAACTATCTTCGTCAAACTATCTTGTCTCAGTATATATCTTACCATATTAAGGCAATTGGCTCTTTTCATTTGGCGTGTAAATACAGAGCCGTGGAAACCAACGGTTATCTTCAAGAATTTTTATTGTTTTGCAATTTTCATTTCGGAAACGGTTTGTTCAAGAATAGAAGCATGTTGATTAACTTATACTTTTTATATACACACCTCCTCTATGATTTTAACAGTGATCAAATATCGATAAAATTGACATTTTTCGATAGAAAACTGCCAGTTTCATAACAAAAAACAAGAAAATGTAACAATTAATAAACATCGATACATTATCTTAGAAGGGGTGTTGAAAATATTGACATACAAATTTCCCTCGTTCTCGAGAAAACTGTTATTTCCAGACTACGATTTTTCCGCAGGACCTGTCCTGTAGCTAGCGCCATCTACGGTTCAGTGTTCCATCTGTTCTTGTTGGCGCGGAAGGATACTTTGGTCGGTTACGAAGCCACGCCACGTCTTTCACCCTCCCACCCACCATTCCACAAAATAGGTTTTAGACTTGCGATCGACTGGGCGCTCTTCTCGTATACCTTTCCAAAGTTTCCTTTCTTCATTTATTTTTCTTAGCACTTCTGTATTTGGTATCATCTACATCGTTGACGAGTTCAATATTCCTTTATTGCACCACGCTACAAATGCTTCCAATCATTTCCTTTCAGCTGCAACAATGGTCCAATTTTCAATCCATAAAGCGCAACGCTCCAAAGTTATGTCTTTAGGAACCTTTTCTCGATTTCAAAACCCTTGCCAGTTGAGGTGGAAATGTCTTTTTGTTAAGAAAAACTTTCTTTGCCTGCGCTATTCTACTTATAGTAAATATCTTCTTACTTCTGTTATTTTCGATTATTATTATCATCATCATCTTTATCTATCAAAAATGATGGCTGAAGATTACATGAATAAGGTGGGATGGATTATGCTGCAAGTTAAGGTCCGTATTTTTTCATTTTTAAAGATTTTTTTTTTTTGCCAAAATAAATTAAATACTTCTTCAGTAGATACTTTTTGTTTAATTTTCTACTAAGTAATCTCAACGGCTGTTGAATATCCATATCGGCATTTGAAAATGACTTTTTAAATTAAGATAAAAAGTCCTGTTTGGATTCTGCAATGATCGTTACAAATATAAAATCAATTTTGAGATCTCTGTGAGTATAAAATTTCACCAAATGTATCTATTGAAACAATATTTGATTTTTTTTTAAAAGTTATAAAATCTGATAGATCGTGTATCTGATAGAAAAAGTTACTTGAGCTACATTTACGTAGACTATTCATACGCCATGTTATGTGATAAGCATCGGATTCTTTTGAACAGATATTGTCAATAACTATCAAAATAACAATAATAATGAAGTAAAATGTTATCAATGTTGACCGGCAATAAATATGTTCAAATTTTATAAAAGTCTCTTTGTAAGAAAATAGGACTGTATTCCTTATATAACATATTTGTGGCCAACATTGATAACATTTTAATATACATATATATATATAAATGTTATCAATGTTGTAATTATATATATATATATATATATATAAATAATTATTTTTAGCAGTGTATCTTACTACCCGTTAAACATATACACTTCTGTAGTCTACTAATTATGATAATGGTGATAAGGATAATAAGGTTGAATTTAGAGGAATTGTACTCGCATTTGCATTGGAGGGAAGTTGGAAAACCATTTCGGAAAATCCACCCTCAGTGCAGTACACCCGACTGAGATTCGAACGCCTCGATATCCCCGTCATCGGCAGTCTAGTGTACTGCAAGAGTAGCGCCTTAGACCACGCGACCACCAAAGCGCGTAACTACTATATTATTGTAGTTATTTATAGGTATTGATAATATATATCTAAAGTGACTGCTGCTTATTCACATGGCTTGATGTATGAATACATGAAAGTAGATCTAGAAACTTTTCTATCTTTCAGATATGCCGAGAATGTATGTAATCTTTACTAAGGGTTTGATATTGTCCGTCTTATATTGTTCTTAAGTACACTTATAGCCTATATTATACTATTTACAATAACCAGCACTATACACCTTACAGCACGGCCAATAAAATAGTATACAAATGAAACCTTTTTGCTAAGAATTTTTAATACTTGTGTCAGGTCTAGACGGAGCAATCCTCTTTAAATTATTCAGTTCGTGTCAGCCTTTGGGGGGGTGGGTGGCTATAAAATTGGCGTGAATCTGTATTGTACGCACTACATAAAATAGTCCTAACACTCTATCCATGCTTATACAATTATATTATTTTATTGATGTTAATAATAAGGTCAAATGTCGTTTCATGTTCAACAATCTTTTCACTCTAGGACGCCTCGAACTTGGAGGTCAAATACCTTTCAATACAATATATATATTTATTTATTTATCTGGGGTATATTTAACGTACACTTTCTGAACCGACCGATTATGTTCGTTCACGGTAGGAGTTTACCTGGAAAAGGACTTTTTTCCCTACCAGAAATCTATTATATAGTAGGATATCGGTAAGAAAAAAGACCTTTCAGAGGTAAACTCCTCCCGTGAATGAAGTAGTAAGAACCCGTTAGACCAAACCTCGGTTGTTCGAAATTCTAGATAATCCGGAAACACGTTTCGGAAAACGAAGAAAGAATTAAGGCAAATGAAATATATTTAATAGGTTAACAAGCTAAAATTGAAAAGAAAATAGTTAAAAACCGTGATATCTGATTTTTATAAAAGCTTAATAAGCGATTATTAGGTGACCTGGCGGTCTAGGGGTAAGGTGTCAGACTTCTGTGCTGGCGGCCGGGGTTCAATCCTCGGTCCCGGCACAGATTTATCTGATTACCAAACCCTTCCTTCACCTCTGAAAAGACATCTTGTGAATGTGGGGAATGCCAGGCCTCCACCGTGGTTCGGATTCCACGATAAATTGTAGGTCCTTCATTTCATCTCACAATCACACTACCATTACACATTAGCGTAAGTGCGTATAACCCGAACGGTTAGTAAGACGCGGTGCTAATAATAATAATAATAATAATATGTTGTAGTCAACAAGATGTGGTTTTCCTGTAACTAAAAATAATTACAGTACATATTACGTGTTATACATCAGTTAAATGAATAAAAATTTTACTAAAATCACTCAACTCTAATTTAAAATTCGTGAAAATACTCTAACTCTATATTCTCCAGATTGATCCTAGTTTTAGCTAATTCGAACACGCTTCGGTCCCAATTAGCTCGAACTAACAAAGAAATAATGTACATGAGAGTTTCTAATAGCGAGAGTGAAAGAGCCTACCAGTATTGCCAGGAAAGTTATTCCCCCATACCTTCCAGGTTTCCTTTACATGTCCACAACCGACATAGGACCGACGGCTTTTCTTACCCTCCGAAGGAAGTTGTGCTACGGATTTTATATCGCTCAAGAAAGATCCGTCAACCCCGGCTGGGTTTGAACCCGCGAACATCGGGACCTGAGGAGAGTACTATACCCCAAGACCACCGAGGTAGCCAAATGCAATTGTGTTTCTCGTTTTATAGGTGGTGCTGGCGATTCCAAAGTGCAAACATAACCTTGAAATTGTCCGTTGTGACCCTCACAATCAATTACTATACTTATTTTAAGGAAGGTTATATCTATGGTGACAGTATTTTTTATAATAAAAATCAGGACGAATTTTTTTAAATTTAACATGCCATGTAGCATATAATATATGTTATGAAGTAAAAAAGAGAAATAGAGTAGATAGAGGGAAAATAATAGGAGATAGGAAAAAATATTTGAAACACAAAATTATTTCATTAAATCTCCCATTTCATTGCTAATTCAAGCCCAACAGTAACCTAAGTCTGTTCAGCGTAGGAATTGTTTTCTGAAAGGCCTTTTTATCTAACATAAATATATTATATAATAGGATATTGGTAGGAAAAAAGACCTTTTAGAGAGTAATTCCTACCGTGAATGAAGTATACCTCAAAGAGCATTAGTTTGATCGCGTATTTAAAGGTATATATATATATATATTTCAAGGAATATATATATATAGTACCGCATCTTACTACCCATCCGGGTTATACGTTTATGTACTAATCCCGCTGACGGTTTCAGGGATTAGATATAATAATATACTCGTACCGGCATTTGCGTGGAAGGGAAATGGAAAAACCACTTTGGGAAAACCACCTTCAGTTACACCTGACTGAGATTTGAACCTCAATCTTCCTTTCATCGGCAGTATGGTCTACTGTGAAAGAAACGCGATAGACCACGCGGTTAATTGATATTATTGTCGAGAAAAAACAAACTATTCGTACAAACACCTTGGAGTTTTTTTAATTTTTAATCAGCCATTATAAAATGATTGACGGAAGCCGGAGAAGGGAGTTGTCAGGTAATGGTACAAATTAGGGGTGTTCCGATGAATCGTTATCGGGCGATTATTAGTGTATCGGCAATCAATCGTTATCAGGTGATTATTAGTGTATCGGCAATCAATCGTAATCAGGCGATTATTAGTGTATCGGCAATCAATCGTTATCGGACGATTATTAGTGTATCGGCAATCAATCGTTATCGGGCGATTATTAGTGTATCGGCAATCAATCGTTATCGGGCGATTATTAGTGTATCGGCCATCAATCGTAATCGGCGATTATTATGTCGATTAATCGGTTTTTTAAATTAAAATTTAAACCTAAATTTTCTAGGTAAGAATTTAATGATCAACATTGAAAAAATAAACACTTATATACACACTCCAACTGGTTTTCTGGGGTTATGCAAAGATTACACAACCAGATAAAGAAATATAAGTTCAGAACGTTGATTAAAATAACAATATAGTTACAACTTCCATCGGTTAGAAATGAAATAATTTTTTGTATTAATTACATTGACTTATATCATCTTAAGCATATCTACCAATAGTTATTAATAAATAATCGATAGTCAGAATTAATCGGTGTAAATAATCGTAGCATGAACCATTTATTTTAAACAATCGGTAATCGGTTTTACTGACTTGGTACTCAAACAATACATCCTAGGCCATTGTTGGAAAACCTTTTGGCATCGGAAGGCCTAGGCCACTACACGGATTACTCATAAGGACTCACACTTCATGGACAGTAAATTTTACCAAAATATTATAGTGAGCCAATCATAGAAAAAATGCAACGATAAGAACGGTTCCATTTTTAAACAATTAAATTTTTTTTAATGGTTAAACTGCACGCTGTTTGAGAATGTAATAAATAGAAACGACGAAGATACATCAAATGCCCAAATATGCGGAAAGGCCGCACCCAACATCTTAAAAGCCCGTAGTTTCCCCAAATTTGTCCTAGAGTCACGCTTTTAAAAAAAAAAAATTGTGTTACTGAACAATGTCAATAAGTTAAGTCTATGGATCGCAAACATCCTTAGGAGGAATTGTCTTCTGCACGGCGTCATAGAAGGCAAGGTTGAGCGGAAGAAGAGCTAAGGAAGAAGTTAATTGAATACGTTATCTTTTATTTCCAACAACTGTGTGTTGGGAAAAATGTATGCATTTATAAATATTATAAGTATTTAAAAATATACTTATTCAACATGAATGACTTAAAATGATTAAAAAATGTCTAAAATGACTAAAAAATTAAGCAAACCAAGAAAATATGGCCCAAAATTCAAAAATAACAGAAGAGACCCAAAAAATGACTTTTAAAAGATACATTTTTTACAGCAAAGGGATCATGAACAAAGTTTATAGTACGTACTTATGAGTAGTTTATGTGATGAACCCAAAAAAAACCTTTCATCAAAATCCGGGCACCGTAGTGTAATTTATGTAGAGCTCTTATGGAGTTCAGTTTCCATGGAAGGAATCTTTTAGAAAATACAAACCTATCATAGCATGGTACTATATTATTGGTGTTGATAATATATATATATATCAAAAGTGATAGCTTCAGGTGACATACGTTGAAGCCTTTCGGCTGTTGCCTTATTCCGGGCCTGTTAACCGGCTGGGAATGATTAAACTGATTTTGCTTCTTTAAGTTACGGGATACATTCACGATCCCTTCTACTCTTGATATGAAGGATACACATATGAAACCAGTGAAATATGGCTGTAAGAATACTGCATACGCATTAATATACCTAGTTTATTAGTATAGCAAATGATGGAGATAGAATAAGATATAGCAGAGAGATCAACATTGGGAAGTCAAAAGTGATGGCGATTTAAAAAAATAAATAAGAGCCTCTTAAAATCAAAATTGGAAACCAGGAGTTAGAAAAAAACAGAGCAGTCCAAGTACCTGGGAAGTCTGCTGACAAAAGATGCCTAACGCACCACGGAAATTAGGTCGAGGATCACCATGGCCAAGGAAGCTTTTAACAAGAAGAGGTTATTGCTGACCAGCGAGTTGAATTTGGAACTGAGGAAGAAACGGATGAAATACTACATTTGGAACATTGAGCTATATGGGGCAGAAACTTAGACTCTCAGGAAGATGGAAAAGAAATACTTGGAGATCTTTGAAATGTGGAGCTGGAGAAGACTTGAGAAGATCAAGTGGACAGACAGGGGACAAATGAACAAGTCCCAAGAAGAGTGGGTGAGAAGATAACCATTTTGGATGTGACTCTTCGGTACAAAGCAAACTGGATCTTACACATCCTTAGGAGGAACTGTCTTCTGCACGACGCCATAGAAGGAAAGAGGAGCTTAGGAAATAGGAGGAGTCTAATATTGGGTGACTTGAAGGAAATAAGAACACTCTGGGAGCTGAAGGAGGAGGCAAAGGACAGTGTGCATTGGTGGTCTAAGTTACAAAAAGAACGTACCTGTCGTAAGACAAAACACAGAATAGTATTAGTTATTATGATTAGTATATTACCCTTTGATTGATGAATATTTTGTTGAATGCGAGTGATAGCTCTTGCTTTTAGATTAGGTAGGATTTGTTTTCCATTGATGGTGCATTATGAGTGCTTTGTGACGGTCATTGTATAACTTGAAGTACGAATATATGAAAGTAGCTCTAGTAACAATTCTAGCTGTCAGATAAGTCCTTTATTGCGAAAATTGGACTACACTTTACGGTACGTTAATCAAGATTCCAAATGATCTTTGCAAATTTAAAATTTAACTAACATTTAGTGTTTTTGAATAATGCTAATAAAACAAATGTAACTATGGATATTGGGAATTATGTCAAAAATTATAGTTGGAAACGGATTTTTAAAAGTTAAATATTTTTAAGAAAACATTAAGTTTATGTCAGTTTCCATACCAAAAGACAGTTTTGGTCCAAATAAAAAAAAAAGCTTCAATAGATAGCGAAAATTCGCTGGATTCGTACTGGTGACCAAATTGTACTTTTGTTTTTAAATATTATAAAATAAATATCTCTTTCTGTTATCTAGTGGTTCAGTTAGGAATTAGATTTATATCCCCATTTCCTCAGTTTACAGCGTTATTATAACACAAGATGCAAAATAAATCACGTCGTGTAGCCTAATTCTTGGTAGGCTGATGCTATTTTTCCTCTTCATTGATAAGGAAATAATGTTTTAATGTGAAGGAATACCTTAAAAAACATTTAGCAATGCAATACTTCGCTTTTTAGCGTGTATTTAATATTTTTATTACTTTTTTTTATGTTATGCCTGCTCTCGCTGTTTATAGGTTAGAATGTTTATCTGCTCTGAAATTCAATCTAAAAAAAAAGGACTCTTGCCTGGTTCCAAAATCGGACAAGTAATTTTGATGCGTATTTTTTAATTTAGCCAGGATACTCAATTTATATTAACAATAGCTTAATATGGCTAATTATGTTTTATTATTGTTAATCTGTCAATTTTATTTGAATTTAATTTTTTAATAATAACAGATCACAATTACAGCAAAAAAAAAACCCATAAACGAACGATTTTGAAACCAAAGGTACTATTTCTGAAACCGGCTGCTGAAATCGTACCGAAAGTCAGAATTTGGGAAACAATGATCTGCTCCCATAAAGTTTTAAAATAAAATTATACAAACAAATTTCTGGTATAATTTAAAGTGCTTACTGTATGGTGGTTAGAACAATTTTTAGGTTCCCTTAGGTGATAACGATTTCGGTAAGCTTCCCTTGTGTTTAGTTTAATTATCTACAAATAGTGATCTCAACATTTCTTGAATATCTGTCATGATTTTAAAGTTTTTGAAAAAAAAAAAACATTTAAAATTAAGAAAAAATGTGTTGTTCAAATTCCGCGATGCTCAAGACAACAATTTTAAAACAATTAATGAGATCACTATATACAGAAAATCAAACTAAACCCATGCAGTGAAGAATTATTTTATTTACTTTGCCCCCCCCCCCCCAAAAAAAAAATCTGTAGGTGAGTTGCGGCCCCAAATTTTTAGAGCCACGTACGAATTTCGGCCTGGGTTGTTGACCCAACCTAACCTAATCTAACCTAACCTAAGCTAACAAACCTTCAAACTTTTGCCAAAATCATTGAACGACGAGAACTGAGGAATTTAAGATATTACGAGGGATCTCGACATGAGACGGTGATAGTTTCTATCTGAAATTTAAGACAGCATGATAGAAAACACACTGCTAACTAGGTGGATGCAACTCATACCTCTCTCTCTCTCTCTCTCTCTCTCTCTCTAAGTGAGTGGGCCGCAATTCGTACGTATCTCTCAAAAAGCCGGGTCGCATCTCGTACACGATTTTAAGATTAGGACGAAACTCACCTACATTGAAAAAGAAAAGGTATTTTTTTATAGAAATTGTAAAAATACTTATCTAAGCTATCGTTACTCTATACCCCTTTTCCCACCTTAAATTTACGATCACCCCAAAAAAAATATTGACCATCGGTGCAGGAGATAATTGCTTATGTATGTAAATATAATTCAAAACACTTGATGGAAGTGGCTTCACAAACAAGTGGTGGTAAAGTAAGACAATTAAATAACTTCTGACTTACACCTGCGTTAGTGGCCGAATAGTTTAAGGCGATTGTCCCTTTTCATTTGGTGTGGAAATGCAGAGCCATGGGAACAAAACGTTATCTTAAAGAATTTTTTTTATTCTTTTGCAATTTTCTTTTCGGAAACAGTTTGTTCAAGAATAGAAGCATGTTTATTATGTTATACTTTTTATATACACACACCTCCTCTATGATTTTAACAGTGATTAAAAGTTGATAAAATTGGCATTTTTCAATAGAAAACTGCCGGCTTCATAACAAAAAAATAAGAAAATGTAACAATTAATAAACATTGATACATTATCTTAAAAGGGGCGTTGAAAATATTAACATAAAAATTTCACTAATTCTCGAGAAAACTGGTATTTTCAAACGTATGATCTTTCCGTAAGACCTGTCCGGTAGCTAGCGCCATCTACTGTTTCAGTGATCCATCTGTTCTTGTTGGCGTGGAAGGATACTTTCGTGTTAGACTGGTCGGCTGATTATTGGGAGACCAGGTTTCGAATCCCAGTCGGTTTTATTGAGGGTGTAATATTCTAAATGGTTCCCCACTTTCCTTCCACACAATTCGTGTTTCTGGGCTACATCATTCTATAGCTCAGTAGTGGAAAGATTAGCCAGTAGGCCTACTAATGTACCGTTCCCTAAGGAACACCCTAATGTACTAATCGTAAGTTACATTCGTTCCGCGGAGGCTCTTTCCATGTCCCGATGAGATGAGATGATGGTGACAGTGAATATGACTTGATGGAGCCAATGAAGATCTTAACCTAACCTAGCCTAACTTGAACCTAATTAACAAAACCCTGGTAAGCATGGGAAGTATTCTCCTTTCAAGAAAAATCCTCTGGTACTATCCGGGAATCGAATCCATTACCCTACCACGAGGCCGTTTACATTCCACGCAAATGCGGGTAGATTAGCTCTAACATTCTTCCTTCCTCATCCCTAACCCAGTAGATTAATTAACATAATATATTCTGATGACTTTAACAGGTAGTAAGACGCGGTGATTAGGCCTATATTCTTTAATATTCATACAAACATAAATTAATCAACAATTAATATCTTAATGACATACAGTTTAACGTGAGATCCGAACCACGGTGAAGGCCTGGCATACCACACATTCACAAGTTGTGATTAATACACGTCTTGTCAGAGGTGAAGGAAGGGTTTGGGCAATCAGATAAATCTGTGCCGGGACCGAGGATTGAACCCCAGCACAGAAGTCTGACACCTTACCCCTAGACCGCCAGGTCACTCGGAATTGATCATTTAATCCACATGACCACCGATACGTGGGTAAAATAAAATACAAGTCCAGCGTCCCCTACACCATAGAGTAAAATCTGTTTATTACCCACCTAGTAGGTAACCTGGTGGTCTAGGGGTAAGGTGTCAGACTTATATGCTGGGGGTTTGGGGTTCAATCCTTGGTCCTAGCACAGATTTATCTGATTACCAAACCCTTCCTTAACCTCTGACAATACATCCCGAACGGGTAGTAAGACGCGGTGCTAATAATAATAATAATAATAATAATAATAATAATAATAATAATTACCAACCTAGTAACAATTTTTTTTATTATTACAACCAACCGGACTATTTATTATCATACATGGAGATTTTCAACAAGAATTACCTCTACGTGTCTTTGATACATTTTTTCAGAAATAATTGCTGTAATATGTTGATACATAAATCTGCAACGACTTTGTCGTATATTTAATGTAATATTTAAATAATATAATAGTCGCCTTCGGGTTTTAAGAAACACAATGAAATATTTATATTATTAATATGACTAATCTTTATAATATTATATAGTCTGGAAGGGTAGTAAGACGTGTTTCAATTAATGTTCTGTTAGCGATTGCTATATTATCTCCACCTACCTCTATTTCAGTCACTTATTGATAATAAGCTACTCTGTATTTAAATAAAACAGTTGAAGCTGCTACCCCAATAAATATATATATATATTTTTACCTCTAGCTGACAGTTTAACTACTTTTCATCCCTCCTACTATAAATTAATCTAAGTATGTCACCTTAAAGTAAGAACCATGTTTGTTTTTTTATTATCATATATTGTTAACTGTGTTTAGAGCGCATTGACCCCCAAGGGGTAGTTAGTTGGTTGAGTGCGGAGGGTTTGGGGGGGGGGGCTACTGCAGGTATGAACAATGTTGGCGCTGCTAATGGTTTTATGACGGTCCATCGAACCGACTGTTGGTTGTTGGGTAGGTGAAAGGGGAGTAGGGGCGGTATTAAATGCTCTCCTGTATCATCTTAAAAGACATCCCTTCGAAAGTAAAAAAGTCAAGTGGCAAGACTAGAATCTTGATTCACACTACCAACGAGGAAAAAAAAAGAGAGTAGAATTTGCTTCAGTCTCTTAACAATATTTATACATCGCTACACTGGATATCATCTCTGGGATAACTGTATAGTTACTATTGGAGGAACAGCGTTGCCATTCTCTTTTTCTCATGTGGTGAATCTCCCTTGAAAATTAAATACATTTTGCAACACTGGTTCGTCGACTACGTAGATGATCATAGAAAGAACAAAAACTGTGGACGATAATAATAGAGATTACTGTGAACAACATATCATTTGACATAGTTAAAGAGTTTAAATATTTAAGAACAAATTTAACTAGCAATAGGCACCCGCCTCGGTGGCGTAGTTGGCTAACGCGCTAGTCGTGTTGAGCTCGAATGCTGAGGACGGGGAGATCGAGGTTCAAATCTCGGTCGGGTGAACTGGGGGTGGTTTTTCCTAAATGGTTTTTCACTCTCTTTCCACGTAGATGCGGATTCACTTCCTCCAATTCAACCTTTCTAATTCCTAATCCATTAGCGTAATTAGTACTTAAAGCGTATAACCCGAACGGGTAGTAAGACTTGGTGCTAAATAATAATAATAAAACTAGCAAAAACTATATTAGATTGGAAATTAGGAAAAAAAATATCGTCTGTAAATTCATCCTATTACTAGATCAGTAAGTTGTTGATATATCGCCTGTTTTCAAAGAATGTAAGACTCAGAATATACAAAACAATTTTACCGGTTGTTCTCTTTGGGTGTGAAACGCGGTATCTTACCTTAGCTGAAGAAAAATATTAATAATAGGATGTTCAAAAACAAGGTGCTTGGGTAGATATTCGATTCAAAAAGTGATGAGAATACTTAGGAGTGGAGTAGGTTACATAATGATGAGTTATATATATTGTTCTCATCACAAGAATACATTATTAGGATAATCAAATCTTGTAGAGACGGTGGCCAGGATATGCAACGCAAATAGAAGAATCTAGAATCATGTCCAGAGTGATGAATGGCAAATGGACCTGAAAGAGATAGTGTGTAATGAGGTGGACTGGATAGAACTAGCTAAGGATGGTGATAGGTGGTGGCAGTGAACTTTTGAGTTATTAATGCCATAGAATAAGTCAGGTTCGTCGATGTTGCCAATAGCTCCTTCTTTACCACATTCCGAAAAAAAACTGAAAGTGATGAGATTTAACAACAGTTTACCGAAAGACGTAGATAGCAAAGATAAAAATGTCCTCCATAAGAGCTACAATTACCTCAGAGACTATGTTCATTGTAGCGAAAACGTATGTTGAGCCATGATGTTTCACAAAACAAAATAGAATAATAATAATAATAATAATAATAATTAGCACCACGTCTTACTACCCGTTCGGGTTATACGCTTTAAGTACTAATTACTTTAATGAATTAGGACTTGGGAAGGTTGAATTTTGAAGAAGTGAACCCGCATTTGCGTGGAGGGAGAGTGGATAACCATTTAGTAAAAACCAACCCCAGTTCACCCGAACGAGATTCGAACCTCGATCACCCCGTCCTCGGCAGTCGAGCTTTAACACGACAAGCGCGTTAGCCAACTACGCCACCGAGGCGGGTAACAAAATAGAAATAGCTGATTACATACACGTTTAATTTTATATTAAATAGACAGATACTTAAGAAACAAATCAAAATAGATCAAAAACAACACACAAGTGTCCCATTTAAACCGTCATTTCCAATCATCTCTCAACAGTATACGCAGACGTATGTTGGTATCTTGATTTGTGTGTAGGCCCCTACTGATTGAGTCGATTATTTTTGGCAATTTAGTTGTGCATCCCCAGCGGATGTTGTTACACAGAAAAATTAAAGCTGAAGATTTTCCATGTCGTGCCAAGCGAACAACGTCGATAAGGATGAAAACCTTGCGATTAGCTTAGAGTTAGTCACGTGATTAAATTTCTGTTCTGATTTTTTTTTAGGCGAGCTTGTAAATACACAGTTAATTTATCATGTTCTGAAACAAAGATATCGACTGATTCATAGAGATATGGTATCAAAAGACAAATATCGATACGTTCACTCGCTTATAGAATAGGAAAATGAATGGTACCGTGCATTGTTGCAGAAACATTCCACCAACTAGTATGGATGAAATAATCTACACCGTTACAGAAACATTTCGGGAAGAGTAAATTCACCCCACCCGGAACTCGAAGTTCAAGACCAGTCTTTCAGAAATATGAAGTGAATTGATGCCTTAGAGCTTAAGCTCATTGAACATAGTCTCTTGAGGGGAATAAACTTGTCTTAGAGGGTTGGGGGGGAAGGGGAAGTTAAGGTTCTATTTTGGGTTGGGGGTGGGGGGAGATGTTATTTTGACAAATGACCCACAGAACGAAGTCTTTCACATTTTATGACGCGTCCTTAAGATAATTTTTCTTATGTCTGTTTTCTAGGGTCATTGACCTCCCTTTTAGTTCTCTAGCTAAAATTTTAGAAGACAAAAAAAAAAGGTTTGTTTAGAAAAAAAAAAGTTTGTATTGGATCATCACAAAGCCCTGTTCACACGATCATTTCTTCATTTTTTTTCACGTTCTCTTTATTTGATTCAATATTTGAATTGTACTTGAAACAACAAATATAAAATAACTAAATTAACAAAACTACAAAATTGGTCACGCGGTATTTGGCATTGGACTCGCAATATAATCGATTTTTTTTAAAGGTGATGTCTTTTAAGTTTGAATCTCAGACAAGAGTGAATTTTGGAGTGTACTTTCAACACGGGATTTATCATTTATTGATGTCTTTATATCCTCTCGCCAAACAAATGTGGCTACGCTTCCTCTAAATAATTTCACTCATACCTCTTAGATGAATTTGATAACAACCCACTTCGATGATCGTATGGTCTAAAGGCTTCACTCTCTTACACTAGACTGTACTGCTAATGACGTGAGTATCTGGGTTCGATAACTGGTCGGTCGTTTGAAAGACGGTTCTGCATGAAAAGCATCCCACTCTACCTTCACTAAAATGCGGATACACTTCCTCTGAAATTCAAAATTACTCATCCCCAACCAATTAGCTTAATTAATGCATATGCGTATAACCCGAACGGATAGTAAGAAGCGATTGTAAAAAAAATAATGAAAACCAAGGTATTATTATTATTATTATTATTATTATTAACACCGCGTCTTACTACCCGTTCGGTTTATACGCACTTACGCTAATGTGTAATGGTAGGGTTATTGTGTTAATTAACATGTTAATGTATTTTATTCTACTCAGCGAGTTTTAAACGTACTGTATAACATCGAAACAAAATTAAAGCCATAATTTCTTAAATAATTCTTAAAAAATAGTCTTACATTTGTCACAAAATTATTGTTTTAATCTTGAAGCAAATTTTTTTTTGTAAATTTTTTTGTTTACAAATCGTATCTAACTCAGGCTATTTGTTTTATTCACAAAATTGTCCTGTAGAAATCTTCCTGCCAGGATGTAGATTAAAAAAAGTCCTTGAAAGCATAGTTATGTATATATATATAATATGAAACAAGAAAAATGTTATTTTTACATTCAAGTTAATGCTGTCCAGGAGCAATTAGTAAAGTGAGTGTTTACGCCCGTCGGGAGAAGAGAGGAAATTTATCAGTCGATCAACTAGATGTCTCGCAAGTACTACCTATTTTCATCCCTTTATTGCTACTACAGTAGCCCCATGGCTTCTTTGGTGCTGACTGACAGCTGATGGCTTTGAAAAGTTACCAGACCAAGTTATGTATCCCTACGCCGAACCATATGATCTGCAAAAAAATATGTGTTTAGCAGCTGTCACTTCTCACAGTCAAAATGTAGGTATATACCTAAACGTTGACTGTCAGAAGTCAGCTGTGAGCTGTCAGTCAGCACCAAAGAAGCCACGGGGCTACTCTAGGTACAGTATACTGGCGTATAAAGTGCGTCAAGTTAAGATGCAACCCTTATCGCAAAATTAGCTTCTAAATCACTAAGTAGGCAACGCCGTTAACAAAATAAAAAGTAGACCTACTATTCAGATTCCATAATGCCTGTGTCGGATATTAAATCAAGTGTTGAAATACAATTAAACGACTATTCACTAGAAAAATAATGTATCTATTTAGACAAAAATATTTTCTCTATAAAAACCAAAATCCCACCTTAAAAATTGTTCTCGTCTACTCAGAACGGAAAATAATGACTTAACTGCACATCAAAGTAATGGGATTTAATAAACTCTTTTAAATAATTAAAGTTAATTAAATCAAGCTACTTTCATCACCTGTCCATAAATCTCTTAGAGCTGGCGTGGTTTATTACCAAATTATATTGTAGGCAAACAGGCCCCACGATGTAGTGGTCAGTGTACCTGGCTACGAGCCTAGGGGTACCTGGTTCGATTCCCGGCTGATACCTTGTGTATTTTTCTCAAAAGGGGAATTACCCCCCCGGCGGTCGCCAGAGTTTGATTAATTATGTCTAAGCTAGGTTTAAACGTTTCCACTGGTTCTACACCATCGTACTCACAATCACCAACAGCTCATCTCATCGGGACATGAAAAGAACCTCCAAGGAAAGGATGTACTATCAGTACATTAGTACGTCCCCTGGACAACGGTACATTAGTACTGGCTAATCTCTCCAATACTAGACTATTAATGATGTAACCCAGACGCGCAATATATATAGGAGATGCGGGTATTATGGAATAGTCGGGCAATACGGAATACCATTGTTTCTCATATGTTAATGGTCACAATTTATCGTTAACTATTTCAACTACTACAGAAGGTGACCTGGTGGTCTAGGGGTAAGGTGTCAGACTTCTATGCTGGCGGCCGGGGTTCAATCCTCGGTCCCGGCAGAGATTTATCT
>CABEEJ010007664.1:14408-29047 GCA_901482245.1 Timema douglasi | reverse complement strand
GTGAGAGACCTAGGTTCGACTGTAGACGTGAAGAGATTGTGTGAGAGACCTAGGTTCGACTGTAGACGTGAAGAGATTGTGTGAGAGACCTATAGACGTGAGGAGATTGTGTTAGAGACCTAGGTTCGACTGTAGACGTGAAGATATTGTGTTAGAGACCTAGGTTCGACTGTAGACGTGAGGAGATTGTGTGAGAGACCTAGGTTCGACTGTACTGGATATCATATGAGGAAACTGCATGGCTACTATTAGGAAACGGCGTTGTCATTCTTCTTCTCCTCTTGAATTAAATAAAAAAAATTGCAACGCTGTTTTGTCAAATTTTTCCCATTTATTTGAGGTAATAAGCGTGGACTTTCTGAACCGATTGATTATATCAGCACAAGACTATTAACCAACTCAAGACTAGGACAGACACAACATCCAGCCATTAATTCATCACTATGAAAGGGGATTAGGGTAAGCTCACTTTTCACCAAATACAAATTTTTCAACAATGCCGGAAATCAAACCCGGGACATTTAGTTGAGTAAACAACCAAACTACCGACTGAATACAGATGTCGGACTAAGACAATCAACCCCGGCTGGGTTTGAACACACAAACAGCTGGTTTGTCGATGTTGCCGCGGTAGAACCTTCTTACCCCTGCACACCACCTTAAGACATGGCTGAAAGAGAGGATATTTGGCAACAGTTAACCAAGAGAGAGCGAAGATAAAACTTTTCTCCTTCAGACCTAGAGTTCACTCGGAGGATATTGAGTGTTGCAGTCAAATAAATACTCTATAGATTTTTTTTATGAATTCTTGTTTTTAAAGTAATTTAAGTGCGAGGTAGTTAAGGGATAGTTTAGCTCTTTTCTAGTGGGGTGATATATAATATTAAGAACACTAATTTGTCAAACCAATTTATCTTACATTAGGTAGTTTTGGCAGAATTTATTGACTGAAAATTAAAGCAGAATGAACTGTTATTATCTTTGTTGAGAGTCCCTTATTGAGCATGATAGAATCCAGCGGGGAATATTGGCAACACTGCGACATATACACGATGCAAACATTGTCAAGCGTAAATTCAACAAACAGCTCCGTAGACACTTTCAATCAACAGCCTGCGTGACCATATTCAACAAACATCTTCATGGACAGTTTTAAAAGCGTCTTAGGAAGCCATTCAAACAACGACCCGACAGAGAGTCAACAAACCAACTCATGAATTCAACTGAAACATATTTCATAAACGGTCACTCAAGAAACCACAGAGTTGATATTTAGGATTCTCCAATCATTTTTAATTAGGTCTACTCTAGTTGAGTCTCAAAGTAACACTCCTTCCTCCACTAAGGAGCTATATGGGGGTGACCTATTCTAGTTGAGTCTCAAAGTAACACTCCTTCCTCCACTAAGGAGCTATATGGGGGTGACCTATTCTAGTTGAGTCTCAAAGTAACACTCCTTCCTCCACTAAGGAGCTATATGGGGGTGACCTATTCTAGTTGAGTCTCAAAGTAACACTCCCCCCTCACCTAAGAAGAGATATTAGATCTCGATGTTTCTAATAAATGTCGTATGATAATGCCTGTTTGAGTTGCAGAATGCTCTGAAATAGTTTTTACATCAGTCTTAGGGTTCGGCCAGACTGACAAGCGTGCGAGCGAGCGACTGGGTGGCCAAACTGGCGAGCACGTCATTACCAGATAGCTCTCGATGGTTGTTGACGAGGCGGCAATGGTTCGAATCTTGGCTCAGTGAACCGAGGGTGGTTTTTGACAAGTGATTTATCGCTGTGGTTTTCCCATCCTCTATCTGTGCTAATGGTGATTATTATTTGTGATGGCCTACTTTGATTATAATATTGTAGTATTTTAACATATCAGTTTTACATATATATAAATAGGTATGGTTTATGATCTTACCAATTGATATAGGCCGTTAGTAGCAAGTGTGCTAAACCTATCGATAGTAATAAAAATGTCAAATTGAGAAGTTTTCCTAACACTCAATGAACCAACATACAGTAATATTGCCTAACGCCTGTAAACTAGACTGTACCGACTGGAGAGCGCGCAGTTGGAAAATAGAAAACCCAGTTATATCTTTCAGGCGCGCTCGCTCCAGTCTGGCCGTACCCTTAAAAGTATACTCTTAATTTAAAACTGAAACGAATCAGTCGGTGTGAAGAAATACGTCGGGCTCTTCCAAACTTACAGCATTCAGAGTGAGAATTAAATTGAGTCGTAAAATAAGGTCATATTAAAATGAGATACGTGAACCTTATCGAGTATGACCTTGGTTTGCAACTATTTGTCTGATAAATAGTGAACTTTGTGTGTGTGCTAATGTCCTTATCTTCCATACAGAACACTTTCGATCGAGAAATATCCACTGCCACAGTACTCGCCTCCTACCACCCGTCTGCGTGTTTGCACTCGAAGGGGTCGAAGTGAGGGAAAAAGAACACTTTAAACCCTCCAAATCTGCGGCAGACAAGACAAGGCTTACACCTTAATCTATATGTCCATATAATGTGGGTTATTTAAAGGCAGCATTTTTAAGGGAAAATAATTTTCATTTTACTTTATTAATTGAAAATATGAGTGGTATAGACTGAAACTTGAAAAGTCATAGAGGAGGATGCAACGTATCTCGATAGCTTGTTGCTATGAAAGATCTCAAGGCGACCTTACACCGGGGCAACAAGAGGCAACATTCAGCATGCTACATGTTGCCTTCTGTTGCGTCTGCCGCATGTGACCTTGCTACAAAAGTTGCTTGTTGTCCCGCCGGCAGTGGGTTCAGAGGCAACAAACCCGTGAGACTTGGCGTATTGTTCATTGTATTCCGTGCCCCTATTTTGAGTTTTTTTTTATTGTTTCTAGTGCATAGTTTCAGTGTTTCGAGATGGATTGGTCAAATTAGAAAACTCTGAAGTTTATTGAAGAGTAGAGGAGTCATGACATACTTTGGGATCACCGATTAATTGATTATAAAAACAACAAAAAGGGGAATATATATTTTTAAATTGTTGGAGAACTATAAATAGTATGTTGCAAATTAGTATCCATATGAATAAAATCGTACGTAATTGAATTGCATGTTATAATAAGTTAAATTAGAATGAAATATTACATCATTTGGTCAATAAATCCCCTTTCAAATGATTTTAGTGTAAAAGTGGTATGTGTTTCAACTTTTTTTCGTGGCTGAGTATTAATTGTAACTTGAGTGATGTTCATGGTGAATAAACATTCTATGTGAATTATTGAGAGATAATTATAATTAATGTAATATCTTATTGGAGTATTCAAGATAATTAATTCAATAAATAAGCAAGCATTATTAGAGTGAATGTGACCTCCCAAATATAAGGAAGAAAATAATCTTCATACCCAATTTCATCGCGAACACAAATGGCAGACAAAAACTACTAATAGACAGTCACAACTACAGTTGTTGTGATATGAAATCTTGTTGGGATAAATTTGGTCCTACAAACACATGTCTGTTCCACCACCTCTGATTCTTGACCTCTTCGGCAAGAATAAGATAAACCGCGGCCGCAATCATCGTTCTCGATGACATCTATGTAGCAGTCTGGCGATTGGAAACAGGCAATTTGGTTGCTTTGTAGCATGCTACAGAAATAGCAAGGAGATGTGTTCTCCGACATACATCATTGAGTAAACTTGTCGCATGCTACATGTTGCCTCTTGTTGCCTTGGTGTAAGGCCGCCTTTACACCAAGGCAATAAGAGGTAACGTGTATCATGCGCTTTCTAGCATTTTCAGAAATTGCGAGGAACTGCGTTCTCCGACAGGTAACAGTAGACAACATGTAACATGCTACATGTTGCCTTGGTGTAAAACTACCTTAAAATATATTATAACCACCGGGTAAACACTTGGCAAAAAAATCTTAAATTGTGCCTGTCGTAGTGAGGCGCTAACCCTTAGTGCATGCGTGCCGAACTCGTGGTTCGCGGGCCCTTATTATAGGGGGAAGTATAGCAGTCGTGTTGATTATAGTACGTAAAATATACCAGGATGGTATGCGAAAATATAGTTTCCAGAAAGATTAGCAGGTGCTGATATGATCAGTCGGTTCAGGAATTTTTACACAGGGAGATTCCTAAAAATTGTTAAATTTGCACAAAAACAAAAGTACAATGTTTGGCAGCACATAGGAAGTGTGTGAATAATTGTTTTCTCTGTAAAGCTAAAAAATCACTCGAGACCATCATGATTTACGGACACGCATTTGTCTTCAATTATGTAACTTCGGTGAACTGTCGGTCTAGAGGTAAGGTGTCGGACTTATGTGCTGGGGTCCGGGGTTCAATCCTCGGTCGCGGCACCGATTTATCTGATTGCCAAACCCTTCCTTCACTTCTGACAAGATGTGTATTAATTCACAACTTGTGAATGTGTGGAATGCCAGGCCTCCACCATGGTTCGGATTCCACGTTAAACTGTAGGTCCTCCATTTAATCTCACAATCACCCTACCATTTACACCTTAGCGTTAGTGTGTATAACCTGAACGGGTAGTAAGACACGGTGCTAATAATAATATGTAACTTCAACACCAGGTTTAAATACCTAACACACACACACTCTTGCTCTTAAAAAAGAGTTTCATATTTCTGGTTTAAAATAAAGGATAACTCTTAAAATTGGATATGATATAAATTTTTATTTTTTATTAATAGGATTTTTAATCCCCCCCCCTCCTCCAGTCCATTTAAGAAAGTGACTAGTGTATGTTTTGAAATGTGATCTCACACAGTATTTTTAATTTACAATGTAGCTCTTTATCATCAAACGAGTTTGACACGCCCGCCCTAGTATTATAACAGCTGTTGCAATGTAACTTTCCAAATCGGATATAAATTATTTTTTCCTGTATATAAAAGCACTTCTTTTTTTATATATATATATATATATATATATGTAATAGTTTGTATTTGAGTTGGTATGGATTTAGTTAAGATTGCAAGTTGGTGTAAACAAAACCTGCGTATTCATCTATTTTGAAAGAATGTAGGTCACACACGCACATTGAAAACACGAGCGAGGTGGTGACGTCATCTAGTGTGTGACTTGATCAAGATAGGGACTACAAGACATAGGCGGCTTAATATAGCTGAGTGGGTCCCGTACAAACCACCATTACCACGTGAGCTACAGTAGCTCCATGGCTTCTTTGGTGCTGACTGACAGCTCACAGCTGACTTTTGACTGTCAAAAGTGACGGCTGCTAAACACATGTTTTTGCAGATCATCCGGTTTGGCGTAGGGATACGTAATTTGGTCTGGTAACTTTTCAAAGCTGTCAGCTGTCAGTCAGCACCAAAGAAGCCATGGGGCTACTGTAGCAATCAGTAAAACAAGGAACTATCAGGGAAACTTGTGCGTAATCTGGTCCTAGTTTTAGAGGACGCATGCGCAAAGGAGATACAAGTTTTCTCGCGTTCACAAATCGAAAAGAGATTTCCTTGTCTTTAGAACAAAAGAAAAACGTAATATCTTTGTTTTGATAATTGGTTAAAGAAAGAAGAGTGGTTTTAATTAAATGCGTTTTATATTATAGTACCCGGGCAAAGATCGTCTTTATTTCAAACAGACAGAAAGAAAATATCTTCATTTTTTTTTCTTCCGAACCAGTTTTTAATAAATATAATAAATTCAAAAAATTTAAACAAAAATTTAAGATTCTAGCTTCAAAGTGCACATTTTCATGTACAGGAGATAAATTATCAATTTCAGGCCTATGCGTGCTGTATAAATTTGTTGTTTCTCATGAGTATTGTGCAAATAAAATTAATTTTATTAATGTACAGATAATGTTTTTGAATTCTACGGATTGTTTCAATATAAACTTTTAAGTTTACATACAGTAAAAAAATTCTGAAAGTAGTCTTATTTTGGTTGGCAGTGTATGCATATGTACTGATTAAGCTAATGGTTTTAAGAGACTAGGGAGATTATATTTATAGGAAGTGTACCCACAAATGATTGGAGAGAGTATGTAAAACCATTTTAGAAAACCACTCTCAGTACACCCAACCGAGATTCGAACCTCAATATCCCCATCATCGACAGTCTAGTCTACTGCGAGAGAAGCACGTTTGACCATGTGGCCACCGAAGCGGGTAAACATCAAAATTAAATGAAGTATTACGCAAGTGTTATATATTTAATGACGTCAGTCATATAGCCATGTAGATATATTGGTCTATTGAAAGTAGTTCGGGGCACAATACAAGACTTGAGCCTCCTACTCCTTCCTGAGGGTTTTGATTATTTCCCATGACCCCTTCACACATATGACCTGTTCCGAGAGAGCCAATGTAAATATATTTCAGGACAGGTGTTTGAACACAGCCGTTATGTTTCTATAGCAGAATATACACATTTGGCTTACTGCACAGCCTGTAAATACAAAGTGTGTGGCCAGGCTCTTAAGGCAGTATTGTTGTCCTAGCGAGCGAATATGTGGCCAAGCCCTTAGAGTCAGTATTGTCCTGACGAGGGTGGCCCGGCCCTTGCAAGCAGTATTGTTCTGGAGAGTGTGGCCATACCCTTACAAACAGTATTGTTCTGGAAAGTGTAGCCAGACCCTTACAAGCAGTATTGTTCTGGCAAGTGTGACCATACCCTTACAAGCAGTATTGTCCTGACGAGTGTGGCCAGACCCTTACAAGCAGTATTGTTCTGGCGAGTGTGGTCAGGCCCTTAAAAGCAGTATTGTTCTGGCGAGTGTGGCCAGGCCCTTACAAGCAATATTGTTCTGGCGAGTGTGGCCAGGCCCTTACAAGTAGTATTGTTCTGGCGAGTGTGGCCAGGCCCTTAAAAGCAATATTGTTCTGGCGAGTGTGGCCAGGCCCTTACAAGTAGTATTGTCCTGACGAGGGTGGCCCAGCCCTTACAAGCAGTATTGTTCTGGAAAGTGTGGCCTGACCCTTACATACAGTATTGTTCTGGCGAGTGTGGTCAGACCCTTACAAGCAGTATTGTTCTGGCGAGTGTGGCCCGGCCCTTACATACAGTATTGTTCTGGCGAGTGTGGCCCGGATCCTTACAGACAGTATTGTTCTGGAGAGTGTGGCCAGACCCTTACAAGCAGTATTGTTCTGGAAAGTGTGGCCTGGCCCTTACAGACAGTATTGTTCTGGCGAGTGTGGCCAGACCCTTACAAGCAGTATTGTCCTGACGAGGGTGGCCCGGCCCTTACAAGCGATGGAGGTCAATGATCTCCAAGGTGTGCAGTCACATGGGCCTCTGGTCAAGCTAGGACAAGATGTTGAGCAATACCGGTCTCAAATGGTCACTGGAACGAAACGGAGAGGAACTTTTCCCCGAATAGCAGACACAACATGGTCATGTTTCACCTGGTGGCGTCTATCGTGTCAGACTTTCCGGTCCACAGCTTCATGGTCCTGCAGAAGAGACAGCCTTGCTTGTATTATCCTACGGTAGGACCAGCCCATAACGACCAAATTGTAGGTAAATTGATGTTTTTTTCACCCGTTCAAACACGTTTCCTTGCTTGTTTGTACAGAGTCTGTTCATGATAGGTTTTTATCTGGATGACTGTTCAAAAATCATATGTTTAGGTTTTGGGTTGTCAACACTTGTAAAAGATCACTGTTTTGTTAAGCTTTTTAATTACATGTAATATTTTACATTAAAAATAACGAAAACTTAAGTTTTCTCACATTATTTCATTACTTTCAATAATTTCTTTGTACCCAATCCGAAACAATATTTTAATTATAATTAATAGCACTTATTCTTCATTTTGGAATGTTATCTGTGATGTGTCATGTAGTGCATATATTAATTAATACCTTTTAATACAGGAATTGTATTTACTTGTCATTTTTCGAAAATTTAATAACTTATTTTATGATTATTTTATTGTATTTCGAAATATTTTTTATCCACTGCATGGGTGCATCATTGTAAAGAGCTTGTTTGAGTCATATTCAATAACAAGGTTTAAATTCGTCGGTCGCCATTTTTGAAGTTATGTTCGTTAGACCCTTTGTGAAAGTGTTGTAATTTTTTTTAAACTGGAATAAAACGATATATAAAGCTTTGTGCCCAACCTCAAATAAATAGTATTAGCCTAAATTACTGCGGTTAACTATCAAATTCATACATTACCATATTTTTTCATTGCAGTTATTCAAAGTGACATGCCAGTTGTTGGCGTAGGGATGTATTATGGACTATTTCTAGTAACTTTTTGAGCTGTCATACAAGTAAACTAAGGTCATGAATGTACTATACGTAAAAAAAAACTATTTTTATATATATGCCGCGTGTCCGCTATTTAAGATAAATAAATGTCTTACACTCAAAAAGCCTTGTTGAGAAATTAAATGGGACTATATTTATACTTTTTTTCCTAAACTTTGAAGTGACTGCTTTAAGTGTTCCTGTGCAGAGCCTATTATATCGCAGCCCACCAAACAACCAGAGATCTTATGAAAGACTGATTATTTTAAGAGTGGCGCGACATGAAAGGTAAGAAAGGTCACGCTCATTGGTTGAAGACTTTTATTGGGGAATAGAACCATAAATATCGCAAGTGCCCATTGATTGGTATGATAGAGTGCTGTGGAGCGAACGGTCCGAGCTGCCAATGGTCCACATTTCAGTGTTTTATTATTCTCCACTCATTTACCTCACACAAATTCCAAATACCTCCTGGCACGAAGTAGAAAGTGAGCTTATGTGAAAAGATGACGGACGCCATTTGAAGGAATTTCTCCCGGAAAGGAAGCAAGGTAGCACGTTCCGTTCCCTTAAGTTTCGGTCACGATCTCGCTACTACGATATATTTTTCGTGTGTCGACATACACAAAGCGACATATTTTGTCCAACATTGTTACCAGAGAAATATAATGTTGAGGCAGAACCGGACTCTACTTTCTGAGGTAACTAGTAGAGCACAAACATAGCAGTCAAGTTTCTTAACACTAGTAGCACCCCCAGGTATATCCTGAATAGCAGCAGAGGGTCAGACACCAGAACCACCTTCAGGTATATCCTGAAAAGCAGAAGAGGGTCAGACACCAGAACCGCCTTCAGGTATATCCTGAATAGCAGCAGAGGGTCAGACACCAGAACCACCTTCAGGTATATCCTTAATAGTATAAGATCAGACACCAGAACCGCCTTCAGGTATATCCTTAATAGTATAAGAAGATCAGACACCAGGACCACCTTCAGGTATATCCTGAAAAGCAGAAGAGGATCACACTTGAACCACTAACAGGACTGGGCGATTTTGGGCGACTAAATTTCAAGACCAGAATTACCTTGTATTAAAAAGGTATTCCGATGCATATCAAAAGTACTTCTAAAATTTCCAATTGGAAAAAGGCACATGCATAGTAGCTTCAATACATTCTGTACCCCCTTTAGCCCTCAAAGAAAATGTTTGGGTGTATCCCTGGGTCCTTCGAATATTAACAAAACTTGTCCGTTACTGGGCACAGCTTTCCTCTTTCTTATTGCTTGCCATGGCTGTTGGAAGTTGCCTTCGCGTGACGTCACAGCAGATCACGATAAGATTTCCCATGTTGATGAATTTACGTTCTATTCGGCGAGTTTTAAATAACGCTGAAACCAAAGCCATACATTCTTAAATAAATTTAAAACTAGTACTAAAGTGTCACAAAATTATTATTTTTATCTTGAAGCGCTATTTTTAAGGTATTTTATTTATGAATCCTTTAACTTTAACTCCGGCTATTTGACTTGGTCACAAAAATGGCCTGTGGGAGGAGTCTTCCTGCAAGGATGAAAAAAGTCGGTTGAAGAAAATGTCTATCTATAGTAGGAAACAATGAAAAGATAATTTTTTAAACCATGTCAATGTTTCCAAGGCACAAATATTATAGTGACTGTGTAAACTTGTCAGAGGAAGAGGAGAAGTGTTATCAGTAGATAAACAAGAGGCCTCTCAGGGTGAACTCATTTTCTTTCTTCTCGGTCTATTTGGTATAAAATAGCTACAAAATCTAAAAGTAGGTTGTCATTAAAACAAACAAAACCATTGACACAATATTTTTTATTCCCATCCCAAAATACAGGATTGTTTAATGTATCAGTGTCCAAGGTCTCGTGTCAGCATAGTTCTACTTGTATCACACATGTGTGGTTGTTAGAAGACAGGGGAGTAGCATAGCAGCTCCTTCTGCTGCGCAAATGCTTATTCAAGAAACAGAGTAAATTAATGGCGATACAGCGTTGTCATGAAAGAGGCTTAACTCTACTCGGCCTTCTACCTAACAATCAAGATCTTAACAGCGGTGGGGCGATTTCGACAATGAAGCCGACAACTTGATAACTCTTACAACTTAATAATGTGTGTAACCGCTTCGGTGGCCTCATGGTCTACAGCGCTACTCTCGCAGTAGACTAGAGTTAGACTGCTGATGACGGGATGATCCGAGGTTCGAATCTCGGTCGGGTGTGCTGAATCAGTTTTTTTCCCCAAATGTCTTTTTCAATCTCCCTCCACGCAAATGCAAATAAAATTCCTCTAACTATAGCCTTAATAATCCCTAAAACCATTAGCGTAGTTAGAACATGAGCGTATAAATCTAACGGGTGGTAAGACGCAGTTTAAACAATGTGTTTATTTATAACAGAGTGTTCCAATGCTTAGTTGACCATATTATTTTAAGGATGACGATTAAGGAGTTGCAGTAATTTAAGACGAGAAACTTGAGCAGGTACATAAAACACCAGATAACACAACTATTTTAGGTCGGGATCAAACCTATAATATATATCGTAGTACACTATACGATACAGCATAATAGACGACGTAATATGAAAGACGATGGATGCATTGCGATACACCAGGGTCATTTTAATATAAGGGGCAAATGGGGCAGAGGCCCAGGGGCGCTTTGTTAAGGGAAGCGCTTGGTGAGGGTAATTGGATTTTTTTAATTTTTACCATTTTCATAAAATCTCTCGAATATAGTGACTGGACGGTATGCCACTTTTCAGTGAGTCGAGGGGCAGATGGGAAATTCTCCAAAGTTGATATTAAAACACGTAATGGTGACATCAAACTGTTGCCAAAGCCCTTGTCAAGACATAATGCATGCAGAGCACTGATGGTATTCTATCACACTTTCCTTTCAGCCGCAACAAAAAATGACAATAACACACGCGAAAAACCGGAAACACGAGCTCAGACTGAAGGCTTGTGTGCTAATTTTGTTAAGTTGGAGACCGAAATATTAACCAAATTTTGGACAAAGTTTCTAGAACTGTTTGACAAAGTGTTACAAAGTATTACTACTAATTTGAATGACGTAATCCTTATGTATAATTCACTAAATTATGTGGAAGGGGCTGCGAGATAGATTCGACTACTATAATGCGAAGGAGGACGGGAGAGGGGAATCTGGACGTGAAGAGTATGGAGATGTAAGAAAAAGAGTCAAGAGGAGAAAACTGCAGTGTGATGAGGTCAATTGAGACAATGACACGATTTTTGAATGCAGGGAAGATATTAGAATAAACACATTTTTGTTTTCCATTGATAAACTGGTTGTGGAGCATATTCAAATTTCGACCTAAGATTTGACTTTTTTAATAAATTATCTTCGATGCCAGCCACTCCATGATATTAGAGAGTATGCCAGGAAAGCTGTTGAAGCATATCCCGACGATGTGGATAGTGAATTCATTGAAGGTTCGTTTTCAGGAGTTCCTCAAAGAACTGAATCTAGATGAAGAGTTACCTGGAATTTTTTTAAAAGCTATTTGAAACAAAGGCCTAACCATTACCTGTAAGAATGTATACATTTTCATCTGGAGTTTTTTTTCCGTTCTACCAATGCAAATTCTGAATGATCTTTCTCAGTTCTAATGAGGGTGAAGAACTGCTTACGAAACTCAACCAGTGAATTTCGGGATGGCTTCTTTTGCTATAAATGCTGAATTGCTAGAGGCCATTTCATTTGACAGTTTAGTTCACAATTTTGCTGCAATAAAATAGCGGAAAGTCGACTTGTAAATAAAGAGTGAGAAGATTATAATATACAGATAATGAGTGGAATTATCAATTACTCTTACTTGTTCTTGGTGCGGTTTTCCTTTTAGCAAAATATTAACTATAACTATTTTAAAAAGTTGTTTATATTTTTGTGATTACCTGATGTGTTTCATAATTTTATGTAGCAGTAGTAAATTTTGGTCTAAATTCAATCATTTGAGATTCTTCATTGTTTTGGTAAGTAAATCGATATCTTTTTATGTATTAATATTTTTTCACTTTACATAGTAGCATAAATCAGCTACTGGGAAGGAAGCTGGAAGGCATGGGATCTGTGTGGGATGCATGTGAATGTTGGTAAAAGAGAGGGGGGGGAGGTCGGGCGAGGGGGCGCATAGAATTTACCCATGGTAGACTTTTACATTAAGACGGCCCTGCGGTACACGATTTATCGTCCACCAGGATGTATAATCTTTTATAATACATCGTGTTATATTATATATCAACACATCTAAAATATAAATATCTGTGTGTGTATATATATATATGTACACATATACATATACACATATACATATACACACATACATATATATATAGAGATATTTACATATACAGATATGTAAATATTAAACCAGTTTTTCGCGAAAGATCGCTTAGCCTAGCCAGAATGCCATATAGAAAGGCTTAATTTAAGTTTAATTGATCATAAAATGTATTGCACCATTTTAACAAGTGTATAATTAAATGCAATAACTAATAGTGATTCAATAATTTTAGAGCATTGCATTTCACGAGTCATGAGGGGTCAAACTTTTTATGTTACATTGATGAGGTCAACTAATTAATGTATGCGGCTGAAATTTAGTATAACTAGACACTCATATGGGATGTACATAATGAATTATTTATAATATTAATAATGTATTTTACACTTGTTATAATTGTGCAATAAAATGAGCAAGTAACTCAAGAGTTTGATGTGGTCTCGCCATGTGTAAGTTGCCTTTCGCTCAAGAGAATATAAATAAATACATTTTCAATTAGGTCGATAAAAGAGATTGTTTGGTTCTCCTGGCACGGAAAGGTACCAACCAGTCTGCCTCAGTGAATAACGTGTCGTGTGGTCTTCAAGTTCATCTCGTACGTGATCTTCCACCTTAACCGAAGCTGCTGTCAACGCATGCATGCATGCAACAACTCTCGACCATAAAATAGCAAGCTTTACCACTTGTTACTTGTGAACTGTAATGATTTGAAATCATTGAATCACTTTTTATAGCTTATAATTAATTATATGCCTACGCTTGTTAAACTTGTGCAATAAAATTTTTATTGTCGAATAACCTCCACGCTTGACTTTCATGATCGAGCAAACAACAGCGTGGCCAGTGTTCATGCCGGGATATCACCTTGTGAGTCCATAGTCCGAGCTGTGGAGTGTGTTGTACTGGTACCACGGTACACCAGTGGTACATACAGAGGTGCGCTATGGAAAATCTCCTATCTCTGGCGCTTCACCTTTGATAAAACAAAATATCGAGCAGAGATTCCTAAACTCGGAAAGCGTGTTTGTAATAATGTTACAGGGCGGAGCTGTTCGACAGTAGAACAAACTGGGCAGGAGGAAAATACGAATGACAATACAATGTGACTACCTAACATGACCTTTGAAAATAACTCGCCGATTGGCTGAATTTGGTCACATGACCACGCCCCATCGCTTCCTGATTGGCTGTTGGTTTTCCCCCTCCCTTCCTCCTGACCCCCTTTCCAGTGTTCCAAACTAGTTTATTTTTTCTCACATTTGTTTTTTTATTTGTGCTCATTGATTATTTAAGTATGCTCATAGCTTTTTTATTTGTGCTCATTGGTTATTAATTCAGTGGGTTTTTTAAATGTCTGGGTAGGATTGGGACGGGGTGTTGGAGTTTTTTTATTTATTTATTGGCGTGCAGTCCACGGCGACGGGCGCTCCTCCCGTGGCATCGGCACGGAGCACGAAGCACTGACGGTAGCGTAGCGTAGAATGCGACCACTGACCGGCTGGCAGCTGTTTGCCACCCTTTCACTTTTCCATCACTCCCCACCCTTCTTACATCACCACGGCACATAACGAACTAAGTTATACTGACTGCTCCCTCTCGCAAGATCTGTTGGACTGCCTTTAACTTCACCCCACCTCCCCTCGCATCATCATACCCCTCTCTTTGTGAGGTCAATGGGGGTCATACCCCTCCTATGTGGGGTCGTCAGCTGTCGCAACAACAGTAACGTGTTACAAATTTCGAAAGAGGGCGGCAACGGCCTTGTTGAAGAGTCATGAACCCCCTAGGCCACTTGGTGCATCAGTCGCATGGCCTTCTGAAGGTCGCTTGTTCAGATGTGCTTTCCCCCCTCCAGCTTCAAGGCCGCTTGGCGCATCGGTCGTAGCCTTCTGAAAGCAGCAGGTTCAGATGTGCTTTCTAAATGCCCACTCTGGGACCAATGATTCGATTTTCCTTTCGCCGGGAACCTGACATTTAGACGGCGTGCACACCGGGAATCAAACCTCGATATCTTTAGCAGAGCTAATGTCTGTTAGAACGGCCGTACTTCCTGCCCCCCC
>CABEEJ010007664.1:0-14215 GCA_901482245.1 Timema douglasi | reverse complement strand
CCCCCCCCCATCATTTTGCCGGTCGACCAGGTAGAATGTGTACCCTTATTTGCTTCAAACATCGATCACTGTAATGGCTGTGGGTGTCTGTTCACAAAAGAGTCATATTTTGATAACCATAAACGTCCCGGTTTTTGCAGAGGTCACATGTCGTTCTGTGATGTCAAATAGGTTTGTGAGGTTTGTGGTCAATTTTTCAGTTTGGAAAGGTCAAATTATTCACACAGGTGTTATGATATGAGACTTTTTGTCAAGTATGCGATACATATCGTCCTTTTGGTCATTTCTGCTATATGAAGCCAAGCCAAGCCATCACTGGAAAAGAGCAATTTCATGCTTGTGCTCTATGATTTTGAATGCAGACAAGAAACTCTTCTAAGGTGTGGTCAACACGTACTTGCATGAGCCTAACCTCTGTGTCGTACAGACGTGTTGCAAGGCCTGCCTTCATATAAATGTAAATGACCATCATTGCACCGAATTTGGGGGCGATAGGACTTCCATATTCAAGGGTGATACCACAATGGCCATATTTTTCGGATTTATAGAGTAAATTAAAGCAACAAAATTTAAGGCCATTTTAGGCAATAATGCGAAAGATCTCGTCAATGGTTACAACGGCACAAAACATTCCCGTATTAAGATGGCGACTGCCGACGTTTCAGAAACCTATGTGCTTCAAGTCAGAGATAATCTGTACGGCAAACGGCATCGAAACTCGAATATTAAGCCAAAAATAAAAGTCTGTGACAAATCCAAGATGCTGTTTGAAAAGGGCTACGAAAGCAATTGGAGCGAAGAAATTTTCAAAGTCAGCAGTGTCGTGTTGAGACAATAAGTCGTCTACAGGCTGACCGATCTTGACGGCGAGGAGGTGGAGGGAACGTTTTACGAACTCGAATTTCAACGCATACGTATTCCCGAAACTTTTAAAGTTGATAAAATAATACGTGTTAAGGGTAAAGTTGGCAGAAAGAAAGTGTACGTGTAGTGGAAAGCTTACCCCACCAAGTTTAATTCTTGGATCCCTGCCAGTTATGTCAGCGCCCTACTATGAAGGACCAGTTTTACATCGCTTTGCCGAGCGACAGATCTATTGGATCTTTCCCGAAAAATACCCTCGCGAATTTCACCACGCAAATACCCTACCGTCTTACACTCGACGGCCAGTGGGAAGTCGCTCTCACCGAATTCCAATATCCGTGTTATTTCACCACCATACCCGAGGGTCAAAATATAATATGGTACAACCGGGTGGACGCTAACGGCGTGGAACAAATATTCAAGGATCACATCCTCCTGGAAACTACAGCACTATCCATGAATTGGTCAAAGCCCTAAACGAATTAGAGGCGTTTAAAGGGGATTCCGGAGTTGTATTCAAGTACACAAAGCCCAACCAAAAAAGTATACGTTGTTTCTTCTTCACCAAATATACAGCTGCTGACTATCAAGTCAACTAAGTCTACAGCTAGGTTTTGATCCTAAGACTAATCTTATCAAAGTCCAAAAGTCGCCGTACGCCGCCAACATTCTACCAGGCTTGCCCTCGCAAATGTACATCTACACGGATATCGTCGATCCTCAGCCCGTGACTGACATTGTGGCACCACTTTTACGTATCGTCGGTATCAACAACATAAACTATCTCTACGGTATACATAAGAAAGTTAGCTATGATCCGTTGCACTACGTGCCCGTACTTAAAAGGGAAATTGAAAGCCTGGAAATCAATATAAGAACAGACACTGGTGAACCTGTACCATTCGAATTTGGAAAAGTGTGCGTGAAACTTCATTTTCGACGCTGCTCAACATGAACTGTCCCTACCAAAGATACGTCAACCAGGCTGGAACAGGTATATCTTCGCACGGTGTTCCCTATCAACGCGGGCACGGAATTGGAAGTTTTTTCTGCAGCCTTTTCATGAGCGTCGTACCGTTGCTGAGAAGCGGCGCTAAAGCAATTGGAAACCAGGCACTTCATACGGGTATCAACGTGCTTTCCGACGTCGCCAATCAGCGTCGTCCTTTCAAAGAGGCCCTACGCCAGCTTGTCGGCGAGGCTGGAACAAACCTGAAACGCAAGGCGGGGTAGAATATCGACACACCGATGACCGGTTCAGGATATAAAGGGCGTCGTAAGAAGCACCGACGTCAGTCTTCTGTCGTTGCCCGACGTAAAAAGGTCAAGAAAGAAGCGGTAGATATTTTCAGCTGAAATGTCGTTTCTACACCGCCAGTCCTGCGAGTGTGCCAGCAGTGTACTCTATCTCTTTTCCGTCCCACCCACGCAAACCAGTCTTGAAAGTGGACAATGGCTCCAGTACAAACCTGTCTCTTCCCTCACCGATGATTCGCCCATCGAATTTACCGTTATCGGTCAAGGCGAGTTCTATATCGATCTTTCACAGATCATGCTCTATCTCAGGGCGGCCATCATTAAACCCGACAGTGGCACTTTCACTGAGGTGGATCAAATCGTTCCCGCCAACAACTGGTTGCATTCACTATTCACACAGGTGGATGTGTTTTTAAACCAAAAACTAGTCTCACCGCTCAGCAGCAAATATGCTTATAGATCGTACATTGAAACGTTGCTCAATTACAGCAGTGACGCCAACAAAACATATTTGACTTGCGGTATGTGGTTCGCAGACAGCCCCGGAACCTTTGAGGAGGCTAATGCCAGCAATAAGGGATTTGAGTCCCATCGCAGTCTCACCGCAAAAAGACGGTGGATCTTTTGGGGTATCTACACGGTGACGTGTTTAACCAAGAGAAATGCCTTTAGAACGGCACCGAACTCAGAGTCAAGTTGGTCCGTTCCAGAGATGGGTTTAGTCTTATGGCCATCCCTAAACTCCCTCACTTTAAGGTTCACATCGCTGAAGCCGGTCTTCTAGTGTGACGTGTCAAAGTAGCACCTTCTATACTGTTGGCACATGCCAAGGCATTAAACGTCAGTCCCGCAAAGTATCCTATCACCCGTGTGGAAGTAAAAACACTCTCACTATTTCTACAGGTGTGCAAGGGAAATCACTGGACAACGTAGTCACCGGACAATTACCCAAACGATGCATCGTGGGATTTGTATCAAACGCTGCGTTCAACGGGGACGCCACTAAGAACCCGTTCAACTTCCAAACCTACGGCATCAACCATTTATCACTCTACGTGGACGGGGAACAAGTGTCGTCGAAACCGTTACAGTCCAATTTTTTCAAACGGCAACTATGTCATGTCCTACCACACAGTTTTTTGGAACGGGTATCCATTTCATGAACGAAGGTAGCAACATCACACGAGAAGCCTTCCCTAAGGGATATCATCTCATGGCTTTCGATCTCACACCTAATCTGTCCGCCCACATGACATCGCATTGTAATTTGACGCGGCATGGCTCTCTGAGCATCGAAGTGAGATTCACCAGAGCTCCCACCGAAACCGCCAACTGTATAGTGTACGGGGATTTTGCCAACATCATCACCATCGACAAGGACAGAAACGTCGTGACCGATTATGGGAGTTAATATAAGCAACTTCCCGCCCCTTGCATTCATCATTTAAATCATGGACGTCATTGTGGATTTCCAGAGCTTCATCGACGACAGCAAAGAGTTTATCGTCAAGGAACTGAGCGTTTTATCTGTATTCGGTATATTACTTCAACATTGGGTGTTAAAACCCCCATACGCTATCGAGGAACTTTCAGCCGCCAATAAAAAGCAAGCCGACTATATCGTCAACAAACTACACGGTATTCCCCGGGATAGCGGTGATGTGGATTACAGCCTGCTCGAATCCCTCATCTCCCGTGCCACAACGCGTGCAGAAACCGTCTACGTCAAGGGGGCATAAAAGTAAAGGTTTATAGTCAAATACACGCCTACACCCGTCATAGATCTGTACGACAGAGGTTGTTCATCTTTGAAAACACTTAAATTGGACCACACCATATGCATGGCACATAGTTCTGTGTGGAATTTCTGTTCGGCCTCCATCGTTTGGGGACTTGGAGAGTGGATGATTGAAGATGGACACGCACACCATAAGACGTGCGCTGAAAACAACCCCGTGATTCAGTTCTGTACAGTCGGGTGTTTTCCCTGCTGATCAACTACCCGCAAGAATAGCTCGACCTGCCACTCTCGTCATCAACATTGATCCAAACACCAAGCCTGGGACACATTGGGTCCCCATCTTTATCGACAAGAACGGCGTGGGAGAATATTTTGACAGTCATGGTTTTACACCCCATATAAAGTAACATCTGAAATTTATACTCAAGAACACTTCCCGCACGTTTCATAGCACGCTACAACTTCAAAGCATCACCTCAGACATTTGCGGCCATTATTGTCTTATGTACCTTCTCTATCGCGCCCAGAACATTCCGATGAAAACTTTCCTAACCCTAATCTCGCCCACCAATCATACAGGCAACGACTATAAGATGGTGAGATATTACAACACAATTTTCAAGACTGTAGGGTCCTGCCACCCCTCAAGAGGCTGCGTCCAATCAGCGTGCGCCTATAAAAGGGGCGTCCCAGCCATAACCATGACAGTCGTCGAAGCGAACAAACATCATGGAAGGTTAAGACGTTTGCAACCGCAAAGCAAAGCCGGTGAAGCCGCTCGCCATCACCAGTATTTTCAACACTTTGTTCCCTCTGGACGAAGTCGACGCCAAGTGAGCCATCGTTGGCATGAGCGTCAAGAACAACTTTACGCCCTATGTCCAGCTAGAAAAATGCGGAGGGAACTGTGCGGCGTTTGGCCGTACAGAATGGCAATAACTGGACAGCTACAAGTCAGTCATATCAACGTTTTTCAGCAACACGCAATCTCCTCGGAAGATTAGTCTGACTAATCATAAAATATCTCTGAGACGCATGTGCGGTGACCGTATAGTCGTCATCAGCGAGAAACAAGACGCCAAACCCAAACGGGTCGCCTATCTAGCACCTAGCTGGGCGCGTCTTTGTGATGTGTGGGACTTCATCGACGTTGCCGTCGACCACCAGGATATGTGGTCGACACCTGTCGCACGCTATTGCAACGATTTGATCGACACACTCGTCGTGGATGTATGCGACACGCTAACATAATCGACGGATGTCATCGACCTAGAACAGCCTACGGTGGAAACGCACATCAGAAACCTGGATCTTATCAGCGCTACCTACTATACACGTCAAGTCGTCGGTTTGGGCTATTACATGCTGGATTGTGAACTAAAAACAATTTTACTACCACATCTAAGAGACACACTAGAAAAACGTATGAACGAATATATTCGGCATTCCTGTAAAAGTGTATAGTAAATATTATGTATGATGTCTGTAAAACCTTTATGTATAATAAATATATGTTTTGTAATATCGTGTTTGATTCACGCAAAACCTTTCTGTCCCCCTTACACTTAGATACGCACGGCACGGCAAAGAAGCACAACTGCGACTTAATATTCTAGCAATTTTTTGCATCAAAATTTATTCAAGCAAATTGATTTTACTGAAGCTATTGAAAAATTTGCGTCTACAAAAGCTAAAAATATACTCTAAGATAAATTTTGACATTATTGTAGGTTTCTATTATGTAAATATATCTAGTTTTTAATAATAAATAAAAATATTACTTTTGTGTCCTCATTTAAACCGGCTTATTTTATCCTAAATACTATAGAGCCTTTAACCTTAGCGGTAGGTATGGGAGGGCCGCCAAAGATCCTGGCCTGGGGACCCGCTCCAGGATGTGGGGGCTATGGGGACACCTGTGTTTAAAAATATTGGCAGTGTATTAACTGTAAGGGAAACAATATCACTGCATCTTACTATCTATTCAGGTTATACGCATTTAACTACTCTACTGGGATACAGATGAGGGAGGAAGCCTTTTGGAGGTAGTCTACCCGCATTTGCGTGGAAGGAAAGTAAGAAACCATTTTAGAAAAAAACTACCCTCAGTATAACCAACCGGGATTCGAACCCTGATAACCCCTTCATCAGCAGGCCAGTCTAACACGAGAGTGATGCCTCAGACCATTCGACCCCTGAATAAGGTTGAAAAAAACACGGTTGGGTTTTATTGGGGTTTTTTTTTTAGGTTTAATCAAAGATCTCTAATATGTTATCTGATTGAACCAATCATTCAAATATATTAATTATTCAGGATCCAGAGAAACATAATTATTTAATTTTAAAATAGTAAGGAAAGGAATAATAAGAGACATAATAAAGGAAAACAATAATGCAACAATGTAATTATTGGCAATAATATTGTGTAAGCTAGCAGGCTGAGAAAAAAANATTTTTAAACTTCTCCATTAACAAAATATTAAATTTAACTGTGAGGAAATTAATAAGGTTTGTAATGTGTATCCACATAAGCGCTAAATAGTGCCAGTGAGTCACTTCTCAGGAGAGGACCTCTTACCTCGGGTTCGATGTAGGAGAATAGGCTGGTTTGTAAAACAACTATTTTACCCGATTCAAATTCCCGGGCTATTGGTAATATTTGGGACACATCGGGCTCCTTTAACCTGTGCGACCTTTGATACCCAGATTACAGTCAAGTGTGGAATTATTGTTCTTTCATAAATATTTATTAATGTGAATAATGATATTTTTTAAAATATTTGCAGGCGAACACAAATTTAGAACATGACCTAATAAGGCGCTCTGTGGCACAAAGCTGAACAATATATAAACACACATTAAAAAAAAAATCACTCCTGGTATCATTCGAATCTCTAAAAAATCATGTCAAAATATACTAATATTTAAAGAGCACACTTGGAATGTGTCGAGTCTTTTATTTCTTGCTCGTCGCATTGTCTTTTAATGTGGACACATGTCTTTGTTTGTCATACGTACAGTAGCCCCATGACTTCTTTGGTGCTGACTGACAGCTCACAGCTAACAGCTGATGGCTTTAAAATGTTGCCAGACCAAATTATGTATCCCTAAGTCCAACCAAATGATCTGCAAAAACACGTGTTTAGCAGCTGTCACTTCTGACAGTTAAAATGTATGTAAACACCTAAATGTTGACTGTCAGAAGTTAGCTGTGAGCTGTCACTCAGCACCAAAGAAGCCATGGGGCTACTGTAGTTTCTCTCCCAGCTCCAACTCATCCTCTCTCTCTGTCAAGCAGGTCAGGAGTAAAACAAAAGAAAGGACTGACGTCACAGCTTTGTTTATGTCCCTGCATGCCTTCATTATGATAGCCACCCATGCGGGCTGTAAATGCATACTAATCAGTGGTGGAGCATTGGCTCGCTAAGACAAAGGTCCCGGGTTCTATTATCATGTCCAGGTCACCAGGCGTCATTTGTCAAAATTTAAAATTATATAAATAACAAACATACTTTGTTGTTGAGGTCAACAATGAAAAATTGAAAACATTTTATTAGAGTCATAACATTGGTGGAGAAAGGTACCGATTGTACAATGGATTTTGGTAGGAAGAACAGTATATGGTAGTTACTAAAGTTTCTAAAACAATTTAATGTATTCAAATCATACATCAAATCATGTTATACCTGCAGCTGTCACTTTTACCTAAAAAATAATACAAATATAGTAAAATGTTTATCAATGTTGGCCTCAAAGAAATGTGTTAGATTTTGGTTGGAAGAAGAGTTAAGAAAATTCAAACTATTATTACCTGAAGCTGCAATATCCGTATCCCAAGCTTCGTTATGCTAATGCTAGTACTCTAATAAATGTTATCAATGTTTACCACAGCAACAAAGTATGTTTGTAGTCTTCTTAGGGTTGGAAGTGTAGGGGAAGAAATTTAAAAAAAACTTATTTCTATGGCAAATACTTTCTTTTTTTTTTCAAAAATAAATAAAATATTGCTCCAGTAGAAACCTTGAGTCAAATTTTCTTCATGTGGTGATATCAACAGCTGTTGAATATCTGTCATGAGCATGGCGGCATTAGATGAGAAATTTTTTAAACGAACATTAAAAGGCTGTCATTAAATTCCAGGACACCCTTGACAGATAGTCAACAACTGTTTATATTACCCTGTGAAGAAAATTAAACTCTTTTATGTTTCTACTGGAATAATAATTTATTTGTTTTGCCGGAAAAGATTGTTTGCTATAAACACTTATACTGACCAAAACAGTACCGGCAGGCTTATTTAGCACAAGTCTTACTACAGTAGCCCCATGCCTTCTTTGGTGCTGTCTTGGCAGCTCACAGCTTGGAAAAGCTACCAGACCCAATTATGTATCCCTACGCCGAACCATATGATCTGCAAAAACATGTGTTTAGCAGCTGTCACTTCTGACAGTCAAGATTTAGGTTTATACCTAAATGTTGACGGTCACAAGTCAGCTGTGAGCTGTCAGTCAGCACCAAAGAAGCCACGGGGCTACTGTAGGCCGAGTTAAGACTGTCAACTGGTGTGATTATAACTAAACCTAGTTAGGACTGTCAACTGGTGTGATTTATAACTAGGCCTAGTTAAGACTGTCAACTGGTGTGATTATAACTAGGCCTAGTTAAGACTGTCAACTGGTGTGATTATAACTAGGTCTAGTTGAGACTGTGAACTGGTGTGATTATAACTAGGCCTAGTTAAGACTGTCAACTGGTGTGATTATAACTAGGCCTAGTTAAGACTGTCAACTGGTGTGATTATAACTAGGCCTGGTGTGATTGTAATTATTAAAAATCTGTCAGTGTGATTGTAATTAGTTACAACGAACTTCACCATTATATCTGCCATGTACTCAAAGCCTGCAGAATGATTCATGGGTTGATAACAGTATGACGTCAGTCGGAAGTGAGATAACTCCCGATAACAATATTGCTCCAGAGGCTGATGGCGAGAACAAGTAGTAGATTAGACCACAATAATAACTTATTTTATAAGAGGAATAGTAGAACAGAAACTTCTAAGCGACAGAAAGCAAGTGGTATAGATGGATCGTAGAGGTGGCGCCTAGAGCCTATTATACTTCAATATACATAGTGTGTTAAGAGACGAGTGGGTTATAAGGGGGAGGGGTTACGGGGGTGGCGGAGAGGTAGATAGGAAGCACGGAGGATGGGGGTGGGAGACAAATGTCAGGCTAACCTTAAAACTATATTAACTAACTTACTGACGATAAAAAAAAATTGAAGTATGATTTATTAACATAACGGGTCTACAAAGGCTCGCATCCGTTTGCTTCTTTACTACTTGTATTAGCACCGCGTCTTACTACCCGTTCAGGTTGTACGCCTATATACTAATTACGCTAATGTGTTAGGGATGAGGAAGGTTGAATTTAGAGGAATTGTACCCGTGAGAATAGAAAACTATTTAGGAAAAACCACCATCAGTGCAATCGACTGGTATCGAAGCCCGATCTCCCTATCATCGGCAGTCTAGTCTATTGCGCGTTAGACCGTGCGGCCACCGAAGCTCGTTTGATGATGTTTCTGGTGTTACCGCCCTTTGGAGACATTAATCTCAAGTATAAAGGTTGACATTTGGGATATCTATATCTTGATTATATTAGTTTCAATTAATGAGTTGAACTTATTTTACAGAAAAAATAATTGAAAATTTTCCGTCTCACATCTCTACAAGTGGGTGGAGCTGTCCACCAGTGGGAGAACAAGCAGGGGAGAGGGAGAATATGAATCACAACACATCTAGTGTTGTGACCCTCTATTAAATGACAGTCTACTCAAAACGATGCATTCTATGCTCCTACAGTAGTTACCTGGGAATTTAGCTCACCTCTGTCAGCGAAAAAGTATCAATCGCTGTCAGGCCAGACAGATATAATGGTCTGTGTCGTTTTCTGGAAATGCTGCTCTATTCTGTATAATCTTATACTCCTTTCACCCTTCGCCTACAACCATCATTTATCATGCCAATAAGAAAGAGGGGAAAGAAAATTACGAAACTTATCTCAAGGTAAAGAGGAAAGTTCACTGCTCAAATATTTTAACATTTTCTGTTGTATCGAATACATTACTTATGTTAGAGGAAGGCTAAATCTGGAGCCCTTTTTCATCAAGCCTGGCCTTATAGCTCCGCAAATATTATTAAACTGTCGTTGAAAAATGAGCTAATGTCACATTTTCACACATTTGTTTCCTATTAGTAAATCAAAAAAGGTTGGATTTTTAAGTAAAAAGAGCCCTGTTGGAATATTTCGACTTTACTTGGCATGAAACATATTTGGAAATAACGCATCTTAGAATTTAAATATTGCGTTTGAACTAAACGTCTGCGCGACACTTTCTCACTTACCGAGACGGTCCCCTTAAGGGCCTCGGCCCTGTCGAGTGCAAGTCTAAAACCTATTTTGTGGGATGGTGGGCGGGAGGGTGAAAGGCGTGGAGTGGCTTCACAACCGACCAAAGTATCCTTCCGCGCCAACAAGAACAGATGGATCATGGAAACCGTAGATGGCGCTACCGGACAGGTCTTGCGAAAAAATCATACGTTTGGAAATATCACTTTTCTCTAGAACGTATCAACTTGCTTCTATTCTTGATGCCGGGAACACGATCAACTTAACGTTAACTTAACGTAAAGGACCTCCTCGTGTGTTTAAATGGAAGTGATCATGATGCAGTTAACTTAACGTTGACTTGCAGTAAACTTCACGTTAAGAGATATTCTGGGAGGTTATTACTTTAAGTGAACGTTACTTGAAGGGTATCACGTGATCTAGCCAGCAAATTATGCGAGTGACGTCAACAGGGCTATTTAGTAATTAATTTGTTGTTTATAAGATCAAGGTCTACTTTTTAGCTTTAGTTCTAGTGATCGGACATTTAATTAATATAAGCGCTGATTTCGTATCATTATAGAACAGACTTAATTCAAATATTGCAAAGAAGTTAAACTCACAAACTTTTAATCATATAAAATGGTACAGAAAAGATTCTTGTTATTAAAATATGAATCAACTAACAATCATGATTGTAAAAGCATTAAAATCTGTTCGTTAATGCTATACTCCATTCACGGTAGGAGTTACTCTCTGGGAGGTTTTTTCCTACCAATATCCTACTTATAATAGATTTCTGGTAGGGAAAAAGACCTTTCAGAAAACAACAGACTTTTGTTAATATTTAGCCATGTGTTAATAGAAAAATTTGTATTGTAAATTTCACAACTAGTGATATTATTAAGCTAAAGTAGATTTAAGATTAAACTAAGATAGGAAAGCTAAATTTATCCAAAAAGTTCAATGATAAATATATATATATATATATCAGTAGAAAACAGTAAGTATTTACAGATCATAAACACTAATACAAATCACAGATCAAAACACAGACTACCCTAAAATGGAGATGTTTGGTTCGAGATGTTACGTTAAGTTACGTGAATCGTGATTACACATCTGTTTTCTTAAGTTAGGTTAACTTTAAGTGGACGTTACGTTAAGTTGATCGTAATCCTGGCATGAACAAACCGTTTCCGAAAAGAAAATTGCAAAACAAATACAATTCTTGAAGATAACCGTTTGCTTCCATGGCTCTGCGTTTTCCACGCTAATTGAAAAAGGCCAATCGCCTTAATGCTCAACCAAAAATTGTGGATTTTTAAACTTTTCAGAGCGGAAAATGTCAACTTAAAAATCGTATTTACAAGTTTATATAAGTATAGGGTCATATAAAACTATTTGTTCTTTCCAGTAAACAAACTCGTGCAGGTGCAAGGTTTTGTTGAGGTAGCCCCAATTTTTAACCAATGATAAACTTTTCGATCACAACATCTATACCCAGGCGAGTGCCAGGGCCTGGTCTATTTCCTTTCCAATCCGCCCAACTCGACTTATTCCTATTGATCGTCGAGTTTATTCGAGCAGATATCTACGACAAAGAACTTTAAAAACAGTTTAAAATAACGTATTTTTGCATTGTCCCTATTTTTTAGTGCCACTGCCTCCCCTCTGATATAACTTAGTTGTGTTAATTAACCCTTTTACCGTTATATTTTACTAATTATCACGTATCCGCCCAGTTATTATTTCTAGACCAAACCTATCCTTGGTCTAATTAAGATGGCATGTCGGCTAACAATGCGCATACGTAAACAACGTACAACAATGAAAAATTGTCTATTTCAAAACGGTATTTCATTTAAAAAGTATATTAATACAAGCTAATCCAATAAAGCTTATTTCGGAGATAATGAATACAAATAAGCGATATTCAAACTACTAGAATGTCATTTTGTAAACAAAAACAAAGTTATTTTTATAGAAAGCTGTGTTTCAATACGGCGTTCAGTAAACACGCAGAGATCCCAATGCAAAGCTGTTCCCAAAATTAGTTAGAAAAGGTAAAAATACAACTTAACCTTCATTGTTTCGAAAAAAGGCAAATATTGATCCTTCAAATGTAAATCATTAAGATCCATAAGAAATTTTACTTCATTTAAATAAATTAATTCGCAAATGTTTTAAGACATTGAGAATATCACAAAGTTAACCCAGAAAAAACAGCATTGTTGCAAATTAAAGCGAATGTTACTGTTAAGACAAAAATTGTATCAAGAGGTATTATTTGGTAAAGGCAATTGGTAACTTTTGGACACGTTTTACACCATTATAATGACGTAAGTACCCTAAAAGAAAAATGCTATATATAGAGTTTAACATCGACTTAAAAACAACTGGTGACACCATCTTACCTACGTTAGGTGAACTATGATAAACGATTTCACTGCTTTTCACAATGCAACCACTAACACACTTGTTGTATAAATCACATCCAATGTGTCAGACACTGATAAATTAATAACTAATAATACACTGTAGGTATAAAGAGATAAACAAACTTCACTATTTCTTAAGAGTAGCGACTAAACACACGAAAACATACTTCCTTGTTGTAATGCCCACCGAATGTACTGAACTAAGAGCCGCGAAGATATGACAATAATCGGGCAGAGGCAGCTGGCCACACTACCTCCCCTCTTTCCCCTTAAATAGAACACCTTTCTCTTCGACCAATAAGCTCACGGGAACGGTTGTACGAGGAGCAGTGTTGCCAATTATAATTCGAAGTACCACTGTAATAGCCTATACTCAATAATTAACGCACCGGAAAATAATAATTATAATTCTTATGGGCTGAGAGTATGACGTATCATTTTACCATAGATTGAAGAAGTGTTATCAAAATTCTTTTAATACCATGCACATTCTTACAACATTTTAAGCATAACATTCCCGCTTACCATACGTTTGAAATTCATTTTTATACGAATGCCAGATCCTTTGTCACTCTCCTTTTGTTGCAAGTGCAAGATAGACACCACTATACATAGTATACACTTCAATGTATTTTTAGCACCGCGCCTGACTAACTGTTCAGGTTTTAGCAAAACACTATAATTGTTTTCCCACAGAAATAATTTAATTATGCAATCGAAATTCTTAATATTTTGTAAGCCGTCGTATTGTATAAATACATTTTGTTTCTAACAAATCTTATATAAATCAAATTAACTTTAACTTTTTTTAGTTTTTAGTAATTTTTGTTTTAAGATTATTTTAAAAGAGATGTTCTAAATTTTGTGCAGTTCATCACATTTCGTTCCCATTCTACGCCCCATTCATGGTCACCCCTCAACATCACTTCTCTGTTCCCGCACAATCCCCTGAATAAAATTATACCACTCACAATATCCAATCATTAAAACAAACATGAAAATAGAAACGCTGTCTGAAATAAAATACCCTAATATGGGATTAACTACAATCTATAGCTTAGGATTTGGACAAGCAGGAATGTATATTTTGGCAATTTTTCTCCGCAACTATAACGTTTAATAATATTGTACTAAATATTATTATAAAATATATTTCTTTGATTTTGGCCGTCAAAAAGTTGACTTTTTTTTTTATGAGAATGCACAATAATGACCAATAAAATATCTGTAAGAACTAGCAGAGAGGTTAACACTACAAACTGCCGAGCTGTAAGATGGAAGTGAAAGGGGCTGTACAGTCTTCCATGCCTCCTCCTGAGCTGTAAGATGAAAGTGAAAGAGGCTGTACAGTCCTCCATGCCTCCTTCTGAGCTGTAAGATGGAAAGGGGCTGTACAGTCCTCCATGCCTCCTCCCGAGCTGTAAGATGAAAGTGAAAGGGGCTGTACAGTCCTCCATGCCTCCTCCTGAGCTGTAAGATGAAAGTGAAAGAGGCTGTACAGTCCTCCATGCCTCCTCCTG
>CABEEJ010007663.1:10607-29062 GCA_901482245.1 Timema douglasi | reverse complement strand
AATTCTCCTTTTTTGTTGATTCTATTTTTATCAAATCTGTTTATATAGTGTTCCTTACTAAAATTAAATATGTTTTTTATGAATATAAAATAGTTGATAATTAGCAAGATACCAGACTTTAGTGAACTAGTAAGAGAAAAAAGTATTTAGAAAAAATAAACAGAGGATTAGATTTTTCTTTAAAATATAAACTCGATGATAAACTAGTTATGATATTAAATAATTTATATGCACAGTGTTTTACATAAACAAATGAAGTGACAGACATAGTTTCCCATAAAAATACATTTTAAAAACTTCTTCATAATAAATTGTTGTAAAACGTTTTTTATTCATCTTAACATTTCAGAGTATGTAAATTACTGATTTTTTGTTTAATCAACTATGAAGATATTGTTTAATCCAAGTGGTAATACTTTTTTTTATCATGTTGGTTCTTGGTCTACTTTCATTTTCTTGAGATCAGTCAGATTTTATTAAACAAAAATAGACTTCATATCACAAAAAGCATTTGGTCTTTTAAAGCATAACAATAGATTTCAATTAATAATCATATAAACCTTTCAAAACTAATTAAAATTAGGACACAAAAAATTTAACAAATTACATATGCAGAGTTTGAATTAATATTTGTTAAAAATAAATTACAATTCAATACACAAGTTAAAATAGATAAATAGAGATATAAAATACATTTTTAGAAAGAAAAAAAAACATTGCACTAACTTCTTGTAAACTTAATTTTAAGATGTATAACACAAACATGAGTAATAAGGTAACATTTATAAAATTCTACATGATTTAATAGAGCGTAGAATTCCTTAAATAACAAAGATACACATCCTAAAAGAGCTTTACTTTGTTTCAATATAAAAATCAAGTCTTCTACTGAAGTCATTTACAACATCCTAAACTTTTTCATTTGCTACGAAGTTCTTAAAAAAATTATTAGCACCAGTGGGAATGAGATGCTTCATAGAATTGATGTTTGTTAACTTTGATGATGATATTGGATTATCGTTGGCCACAGTGATTGCAGGTGATTAAATATATATTATCAGAGCAATTGCGACCTGGGGAAACTTTTTTTTCAATATTAACTTTCTGAATATCTTCATTGAAAGTATTGCAAAAAAAAAAGTTGTTCTTTCTTGACAATAATTACTTCTCGTGTCTTCAACCTACATTCTGGGTTATTAAGGATATCCTTTTTCCGGTTAACAATGCTCTTCTCGCGTGCTGTAGTTCCAACAAAATCACCACTATCCATCGTTGGGACTAGAAGCTTGTTTCTTTTACGACATACTGTTATGATATTAATGCAGTCCTATGGGGAATACATCCTCTGTTTGTAACTTTATTGCACATTCAATGTCCTCAAACTCTCCCATCGTTAGGCAAATAACTATGTCCTGATATCAGATCAGGAAGAGTAATGTGATCTTTTATATAGTTGGGTGGGTGTACATTATAATTTTCATCAACAGAGTCATTTTTATATCGTGGTTCTTGCCCCACATGAATCTGACCATAAGATCATCTCCTTCATGTTGTTTCTTAAATTCGTTTCCAAATGCTTTTTTTATGCACAATGATACCTTTTATGGCTCTAATCGACATACTGAATTTATGCCAAACCACCAATTTATTATATAGCTATAACCACTGTAGTTTCAACAACCTTAAATCTAATAAATAAATAACAGTATAGGCTATGCAACATCAAGGCGATTGGCCCTTTTCATTTGGCGTGGAAATGCAGAGCCATAGGAACAAAGAATTTTTATTGTTTTTCAACTTTCTATTTGGAAACGGTTTGTTTAAGAATAGAAGCATGTTGATTAAGTTATAGTTTTTTATACACACCTGCTCTATAATTTTAAGAGTGAATAAATATCGATAAAATCAACATTTTTCAATGGAAAACTGCCGGCTCCATAACAAAAAATAAGAGAATTTAACAAATAATAAACATCGATACATTATCTTAGAAGGGTTACTGAAAACATTAAAATGAAAATTTCATTTGTTCTAGAGTAAACTGATATTTCCAAACATATAATTTATTTGCAAGACCTGTTCAGTAGCTATCGCCATCTACGATTTCTGTGATCCATCTGATCTTGTTGGCACGGAAGAATTCTATGGTCGGCTGTGAAGCCACGCCATCCCTTTCACCCTCCCACAAAATAGTTTTTAGACTTACATTCGACAGGACCAAAGGTCCTTAATAAGAGTCACAAAATTAACTGAGGTAAACTAAACTCACTGCAGACAACATGCTCAGAGTGCAATAGGGATGTTTGTATCTCACTGTGCAGGGGCATTGGTTGGTCTGTTCATGCATAACCAAAACTTACTCATAAACTTTTGGCGCTTGGTTTAAATATTCATATACCACCATCTTGTAAGAAAGAGGTTATATAAAATTGTAGATATATAATGTCGTTCTTTAGCTTCAAAAGGGTACCACTAACCCCAAATTTTAAAGTATGGCGCTTGGTATGTTTATGCATAATATGGTCCATATAATGTTCAATGTAGTGTTTGGAACCTGATTAAATATTTATTTATTTTGTTTAGTAGTATGTACGAGTGTGGATTTCATGATGAACAATATTCGACTTAGAACCAGATGAGTTTTTATGATTTTATAACTTTTACCAAGTTTATACTTTTTATACTTGTATAAGTGTAGTATGTTAAATACACGGTGGTATAAGATTAGGTTTATCTTTTTGTGAATTTTTAAGGTTTACTAACATGTTCCCATTACTATGTTAAATTAAGTGAAAAATATAACTGTATCTTGTAGCTTTTGTCTTATCACGCTTATGAGCAACATTGAAATAGCATCCACCAGTGAGCTTACACTCGGCAACATAACAGCCAACACAGAGATTCCAGTGTCTGTGGTGTGAAAGATATGCTCAAGTAGACAAAGATACACATATATCACATACTGTGCAATAATTACCTTGATAATGGGAATAATTATTTTGGATAGATCAGTGGTATAATATTGGCTCGCCAAGGTACAGAGATCCAAGGAATGAATCTCTTGCCCTTGTGACATTTTCCAAATAATTTAATAAAATAATTTTGTCTGCCCACCTAAAGATACTTTCATACTATAATTGAGCTATACCTTGCGTGTGAATCTGTCATCATTATCATCAACTGTTTAATACCTTGAACTGGGTCAGTTTAGTAAAATGCCTACAACTTTCTCTTTCCTTAAACCACTATTGCTCAATCACTTCCAATCTTCTCCACGTACTTTGTTATCTGCTTATCGCGTTTATTTCTTTGTCTCCACAGTATTTTACATACATACACCCATCATTTTTATCAGTCTCTTTGGTGTTCTCTCCAATACCATCCTCATTAGATGAACATACCTTATCAGCCTTACTTCCTGTACTATTTCATATACTCCCTGTACCCTACTCTTTCCCAGATTAAATCATTCCTAATCCGGTTTCACCTCTTAACAACTTACATGCTTCTCACAAGCCACATTCGTATGGCCTACAATTTTATATATTTCTTACAAATAATGTCCATGTTTGTATCGCATAAGTGATGTATACAAAGTACGACCTATACAATGGCATTTTGCTTCGTCACAGCAGGTCTTATACACACCTATAGAAAAACTCCTTTTGTCACCGCCTGCTTCTAAGATCCTCTCTACTTTGACCCAATTAAACACAATCACACTTCTAAGATATTTTAGACTCTGTATCTTTCACAGCTCTACTCCATCCATCATTATAGCTTTACTAGACATTATCCCCTCCCCTGTCATAACCATCACTTTACAAATCACAACAATAAATTTAATTTTACACTCTTTCAATTCTTCATCCCATAGTATAATTTAACAAAGTTTTTATATATTAACATACAAAGTCATAATTATTTAGTTTATCAAGTATCAATAAGCATAGTTTATCAAATTGTGCGTTAATTTTCAATGATTATTCAAAATAAATGTTCATGTAATTTTCAATGTGACCTATTTATTCCTCTTTGTTCAGAAATATCCACAATTATAAAAAAAAGATAAATGATTGCGAGTGATTTCACAAGTGGCTAATTCCCATATATAAAAATTATAACCGGCCAGATTTGCTTGATAAAACCAAATTTGGTTTGTTCTGTGCTATCAATTGACTTAGGGCCGGTCTTATGACTACCGGATAAATATTACTATAGGGAGGTTACAGTTGTCTGCCAGATAAAAGTTCACAGTCACTTCAAAGTTTTACGTGTCTTATGAACTGAATTTATCTGTCTGATAGTTATCTATAGGATAAATATATATTTTATTCAGAACACGCAAGATTGGTACAGTTTTTACTGATGTGCGCATGCGTATAAACCCTGCTGCTACCGCTACAACCTAGCGAGTGGTGAGAACACTCAGCATTTGTTAAATAATGGCGGCTAAACAAGTGCGAGAAAACAGATGGTGTCACGTGGGCGAAGAAGCTAAGTTGTCTTGCAAGTACTAATTTCGGTGTCTGACAAAATGTGGTCAATAGTTAGGTACAACGTTTACAAAATTTAATCTATTGTACTCACGTTTTGATAATTTGTTCTTTTATAAATATAACTCTACAAATAGCTTGTCATGTTATATAAAAATGGGAATTAAATGTTCTAACTTTATATAGTTAGACTCTGGGCCTGTGCTTACTAAACACATGAGCCAAGATTTTAACCTAAAAACAAATTCTGATAGGCGAAACTTCATTAAAAACAACGCGTCACTATGGCAACGAGCATTTTAACTTTCACATAAAAGTTATCAGGTACTTAAACCTCCCGATAAAAATGTGATGGATAATTACATTTTATCTGGCAGATAAATGCTATCTGGTAGTCATAAGACGCACTTTTAACTTATCCCCCAGATAGAAATATTTATCTATCAGATTAATATTTATCCAAGAGTCATAATACCGGCCCTTAGTTTAAATCTTGCTTGGCGTGGCCATGATTTGACTTAGTGTGTGTATTATTTTAACATAACATATTCAAATAAGGTGCAAACAAATGTAATACTAATTTACATGTGTAGAATATATTAAGTTTATCAATTAAACATAGATAAATTAGCAGTCAAATCTATTTATTTAAATTAAACTCTATAAAATACTCTCATAATATAATTCCTCAAGGTTATAGTAATAATATTTTAGCAAAATATTTGTAAAAGTGCTTAGGATAACTTTTTAAGTTGTTTTATTTCGAAAATTTAACTTACCTTTAACAAAAACAGATTTAACTAATGTGGTTGGAATCATACTTGCTAGTATGACCAGTGTCAAGGTGGAAGGCTACATTATGGTTTAAAGCATGTGGTGTATTAAACATGTATTAAATCAGTATAAATACTAACTATCCATTTATTCATAAAAACAATATATGGCACAGTTAAAACAGGAATATAAATAGCCATCACGGTGAGTTTATACTTGTGCGTTTTAAAACAGACTAGCCAATTCATAAACAAAAGAATATTGTTCAAAAATAATAAATGCTATCATGCTAAGATAAATAATGCTATTTGATGATTATCACACCTACTCAATAATATAAGTGTTTTCAATATTTAAAATGGATTCGGAAAAATATCAATAGAATTGTGGTTAAATGGTCACCTGAGTGAAAATCAGAGTATGAAAGTTGTATGAAATCTAGTTGAAGAATAAGATTGATCATTACATGAATAAATACGGTATGAAAGTGTAAAAATTGCAAAATGTGATATTAGACATCACAGTTATGAAAAATAATATTCAAAATGCTAAAATAATAATCATTTTGGAGTATGTTAAAAGTATGTTATATGTAGACGATATAAGGTGATACTGAACAAAATAAAAACTAAAGTCGCATTTTAAGTTATAAAGTATGTTTTATATTAAACCTAAACTAATGATTAGATCTTTATTCATGTTACACTCCATTCTTGAAATTGCCCATTTCATAAATTGGGAAAATTTCCACACATTCTGTGAACTGGTCTTTCCAGCTGACCATTTCAAGAAATGGGCAAATGAAATGAAATTGAACTATTGTGCTATCTACTGAAAGCTTTATTGAAATTCATTTTAAGATATTATATTAAATTGACCCCACTTAACCTAACCTTCCAGGCTAAATCAATTAAAAATTTGGACTAAATCTTGTTCATTTCACAAATAGGGCAAAAACTTGTCCTTATGAATTGGGTAAGATTTGGACTGCCCAGTTTGAGAGATAGCCTAGTGGAGAGACCAGTTACAAGAATGGGCAACAATTTGAACGATTCATGATCTGGGTGAATTCACAAATGCATTGTAACTGAATATAATCTTGTTATATGTATCAAATAAGTAATGTATACACAAAAGTATATTAATTCCCAAAAAATTCCTCCAAAATAATATTCAAGATCTTTGAATCGCAGATCTAGCTAATCTCTACACCGGGCAGATCTAGTATTTTTCAAATGGGAAAACTCTTTGATTAACTTAAAATTATTGCTGGATACCTGGGCTTTGTTCTCTGGGGTGTTGTAGTGTGGGGTGCATACCATCAGTTCCAGAGAAGGATCCAAGAACTTCATTTCGGTCTTTACGTTTTTGTCTACATAATACGAGGCATAAGACTCATCCTATAAATACAAATAAACATTTTTTATCAAAGATAAAATATGGATGTCTTATAAACATGTTATACAATGTTCTCAAGACAAGTTCATCTTATTCTCATCTATATTATTATAAAATACTACGCAGTAATCATGCGGAATGATAATAAATTAATTATAAGAGTGTAGACACTGTCAAAATTTTCTTTACTGAAAAGTTGGATACATTTAAGAAATTTATCGAGAACTTTAAAACCAGCATCTTTCCTACAATTCTTAGAGGTTTTCTTGTCTTATTCTTAACAAAGCTCAGGCCAGACACAACAAACACCATCAATAGACGGGAAGCACTTAATACTCCCTACCATCAATTCCGAGATGAACTCTCTACTGGCCGTTGCCGACTAGACGTTAACATGTAATAAAGGATGTACCATGAGGTCCCTGAATGCCTCGTCAGGAGTTTGTTGGAAATCAATAATTGCTTGTAAAGCTTGAAGTATAATTTATAAATCAAATGAAAGGATAATTTAAGTAATAATATTTTTTAAGTTATTTAAATCAAGTTTAATACAAAACATAGGAAATACCATTTAGTCAAAGAATACCATTGAAGTCCAATCAGTAGAATAAACTTCCACGTGGCTTTGTTTACATCAGGTATCCGGATAGGATGAATCAATAATAGCAGAGAATATTTCATTCTACTATAGTCCCTTTTGCGTATTAATATATAATTTCAATAACTTTGGCATAGATTCTTAGAAGTTTATTATTGTTTCTAAATCTTATATTTCTTGAATAAAATGAGTAATATATTTGTTTCAGGGCTGGATTATAAACTTACATTGACTATTTAAACTTTATAAAAAAAATTAAATTAACTTTCTCTGTTTGTTTCTACCTGTCACTGGGGCAGATTTGGGCAAATCCGGGGAAAATCTGGCATTACCAGATCTGGTCAATTCCAGTTCTGGACCACTCTAGCATTTTTTCACATAGGAACATCTGGGATATTGTGGTCGCCTACTCGAAGATAGTCAAGGAACACATTTCACAGTCATCCTTGATCAATATTTGAACTAAGGTTCCACCGCTTATGATGCAGGTCAACGACACCACTAGTGAGGGTGGATGTAGCGAAACATTGAGAAAAAAGGAACTTCTTTTTCCAACAGAGAAAATAACAATCAATTTCATTTTTATTAAATACAATAATATATATTTGATCTTAGATCAGAAACTATTAGTACTAGAGAAATATATTTCAAATATAGGAGTTTTATATTTTTTAGTTCTATATCTTTAAAAATGACAAGTTATTTATCTCAAATTGTTGTGGAGATAAGATCAAAATTGAAAAATTATACCAGTGTGATGTACCCTCCGAATCATTTTCATAGGAAAAACAAACATTTCACTTTGTTTGTTATGTTGAACAGTGCCTAGAAACAAAATGTAATCATAATCATTAAAGCAGATTTCAAGAAACTCAATTTTTTCCTCCTTTTACGGTTCAGAAAACTAACCTTGATTTTAGGGTTAGACCCAATCTAAAATCACCTTGGGGTATGAAAACCCTATATATCAAGCTCCATCCCAATCAGTGAAATGGTTTCGGCACTAGTCCAAGATACACACAGACAGAATTGCGAAAACCACTTATTTTGTTTCAGGGGTTCATGAAACGTTGACATTTATCAAGATTTAGAATATCATCTTTTTGACGATTACTCTCCATGAAGGGTCAATGGACTGTATTTGATTGACTGTCTTTACTAATTTAATACACGTGCTGTATTTTAATCAAATACTTTTATCTTGCTTGTATTACTGTCACATTAAATGTTATTTTCTCATTTTATAGAGAACATAAGTTTTATCTGACACTACAGCCAAAAAAATGATGGAATTTGTTCAAACTTGAGAGTAATGTCATATGCTCATTACTTTGGGATTTTTTATTTTTATTCTTACACCTGTAATAAATTTAGTTTACTGATGATTAATTTACTAAAAAAAAAAGTTTTTAATGGCTTTAAAGGCTTGGTTTTAAATAGATATCAAGGGAATATTTTTTACCAAAGTAATACGTATATATGTTTGTTTTTCAAATATTTTTTGAGGATAGTTCAATAAAGACTGGTTTTAACAAATTTTTTTAAATTGGCTATAACAATTTGGTTTAAAATAGATATCTCAATAATGTTTCATAAGTATGATTTGTTATTCTGATGAAATATGATATTAAAAGATACTGATATCTAATTATTGAAAATTTTCTACAAAATTATAAACTTTTATGTATGAAAATATCTAGGATTGTGTCATAATCCATATTTTGTTAAAGAAAAGTTTTTAGGTGATTTATCGTTATTTGTTTCTGCTAATTTCTAAACAGGTTTCAGGAAGTTTCTATTGCTCATAATTTTAAATATGTCCTTTTAAAGATAATATAGTGCATAAAGAAACCCTATACCTAGTGAAGTCAGCAGAGTAGTTAGCAATCTCAATTAAGTTAGCAGAACAGACTTCCCGCTTTGTGAAAAAACCTACTAACATCTATTTTCAGCCTCAATATGTTCAAAGCTGTGCTAATGACCTATGATGCAATTTGGACATGATAAGTCGGGCATTTACTTACTTACTATCCTAGTTAGCACTCCTTGACAGTTAGAGGTCCGATTTTGTTTTGTAAACTTCTAATGCTATAATACCAAATGACAGAATGTCTAGAAAATGTGTTGGTCATCAGGAATCTTTTTTGCTATATTTGTGGGGCGATCGTGCAGATATGCACAGCTTTTTCGGTATAGAAATTGACCTTAAAATTGCTGGTGTGTTTTTTAGCCTATTGAGTGTATTATCCTGGAAAAACCATCCTGAGAGCTTGTCGATAGTTTTATGCACGGCTGGTGTGTTTCTTAGCCAAACAATTGTATTATTATGAAAAAACCGTCCTGGGAGTATGTCGATAATTTCATGTGTGTAATACACTACACTCGCCTTGACCAAGGTTCTCAGTGAATTTAAACAACAGGTATTACAGCAACTTAATATAAACACACTATAATGGACTCAAAAGAATAATTCGACATATTCAAGGTGCATTAAAGTTGGCCTATAACTATTTGAAGAACTCTGATGTCACCTTACTGAACTAGATTGACACAGACTGGGACATTGACAATGATGATCGTAAATCTATATCTGGGTTCTTTTTTAAAGTTTATACTGCTACTGTTGGTTGGACAACACTTAAGTAGACTACAATCACCCCAAATTCAACAAAGTCAGAGTTTTTTTTTGCCTGGCAACTGCCTCTTTAGACCTACTGTGGTAGAGTAGACCAATCCAGGACTTTGTAATTACTCTATAGTTCATCAAGGGGTATGAGGACAACCATAAAATGTTTGGATAAATGAGAACATAAACTATTAAATCATTTTGGTGTTAAACTCTTTTGGTGATTGTATCTTAATAGTGTTTAAGATGTTATGTATTCGTAAATATATGAACAATATACTGACAATATTATAAAAAGTTTAGTTGAAAACCAATTTTAGTATTTATTTAACTCACTCAAATGCTAAGTCTTTATATGTAGTATATTTTTCTATTTGTGTTTGGTTTATGTAATTTAGGGAACATGTACCATTTTCTACTTCTTTATTTTGGTGAGGTTATAATTCAGGAAAAGTTTTAAAATAGGCAATTCTAAATTACTTTGTGGGAATGTAATTTTGTTACGTTGGTACCATTGTTTAATGTGTCCCTACCTTGTTTTCTAGATTTTGTTTGGCAGTCCTTGTATGAACGAGTTGTTAAGTGTTTAATCAAATTAGTAGTTTCATATAAACCATTTATGCATAAATCCGAGTGCTCTGACAATAATCAAGTTTTGTTTTATGTATAAAAAGACAACTTAATTTATGTTTGGCGTGAACGGCCAGTGAAGCAGACTTAAGATAATGCATGCATGCGTGTGTGTGTGTGTGTGCGCGCGTGTGTGTGTGTGTGCGCGCGTGTGTGTGTGTGTGTATGTAAATATATATATATATATAGGTATTTAACAACAAGTTTACTCACATGAAGTTCCTCCTTAATGGGAGGAAATGTTTTAGGCGACATACAACATTCTGACTTCTGATAATCTTTCAATTCCTCTTTTGTAGGAGGGAATTTGATAGGTCCTGGACAACAATCTGGCTCCTCATTAACATGAACTTCTCCTATAAGACTTTCCTCTGATTTTATTGGAAGATAAACTTCAGACTAGCAGAAAATTTAAAAAAATTAAAAATAAATTATCAATGGTTATATTTAACAGATTTCAGATTAATGAGATTATAAAACACATTGTATAGACAATAGATATTTATAATGAGCATGTTTTAGACAATAGATATGAATAGTGACCATTTTTCTGATCATATAAATGTAAAGTGCACATGTTCCAGACCATAGGAATTCATATTGAACATGTATTAAAGTCAAAGGATTTATATTAAATACATTTTAGAATAAATAGTTGTACTTATCTAATTTCAGATCATAGTATTATATGAAATATGTTTAAAGAAAGACATATCAGCAGGGGCTTGGGAACAAGGTGTGCCTCGTCTTCCCCTTGTATTCCTTAAGAGTTTGTTTTGTGTGACTATACAGTTTTTCCCAACCATTGAGGTGGGCTCTACTTTATTTCTTAGATGAACACTGAATACATCACATTCTCAAACAATTTATCAGATCCAAGCAAAAGCAGGCGTATAGTAGGAGAAGCAATACCATTCTTGTGGGTATTTATGTTCTGACTAGTGACACCAGAAAAATATGATAAAATTAGTAATACTGATTAATTGACATTCTCATCATTTATATGAATTTTTACATCCTATACAGTGATTATTAATGGATTTAAGTCAAATATACAAATAATATTGATGTGTTTGAAGTTTATTCAGACAAGTTTACTAAATATATTTTTATATTATTGGTAGTCCATTTATAATTATATAATATGGATAAGATTATTAACAATAAGTGTTTTTTTATCATTTAATTTGATAGTCAGTTAACATAAGGATTTTTCCCAATAAATGTGTACTTACATCAGAAATTTCTTCCTGTGTTGATAGCAATGTTAACAAGATATGATGAATTATTTAAAACAAATACTTTAATTTTTAAATTTATAAATTTATATTAAAATGAAAGATAATTCCAATGAACTGTGTTAATATAGTTTTACCAAATATATATTTTTATTTGATTGTATCAAAACAACCTTGATTATATTATAATAAAATGCTAAGTTTTAATAGAATACTGATAGCTTTTATTTTACAGTATACAGTATATTTTACTAGCATAAAAATCTTTAACAAAAATACATTGGTAGTAAAATAACATTATTTGTAAGTATTGCCTTATTAAGAAATATCTGAAAATAATAGCCCATTGGGTAATAGGGCTAATTATTGAAATAGATTAGCAAGATTTAATAACATTTCACCGTTAAATAGATAGTATGATTTTGACACACCCTAGTAAAAATTAAAAAAAAGCAAAGTTTTCAAAAGCGCTTTTGTTGTGATTTGAATACAAAATTTAATTTGTTTCGAAACATCTCATAATATTATTTTTAAATTATAATTATTTTATATGTGGTTTAAGAGCTCATTAAGTTGTCTCTCATATTATGTATGAGCCTTGACAAGGTTGATAATAGGTTACATTAATGAAAAATCAGGGAAAACATTAAAATATTGTGTGGCTCTTTTTTGCTCTTTGAGGAAAAAGGTAGGCATATAGTAATACAAAAAAAACTGAATTAAAATAGAGTGACTAGTCAGGACTATGATTTCAGAGTACATAATAAAATAAAATATTCTTCCTGGAGTCCAGGCGAGTCTATGTGCAAAAGCTTAGAGATATCAAGTGATTAATTGAAATTAGCTTAAATAAAATCAATAGTAAGGCCCAAACTAAGTTGTTAGAGGCATAAAGAATGATTGTTTATGGATAATAAAATATATGAATGAACAACAATACAACATTGGTATACACAAGCAATTATAAGGCATATTAAGTATTTTCAGTAGTTACTTATTACAGCTCATAATACAGTACACTATTCAAACCAAGTTAATTAAGTCCCTACTAGTTCACAAAAAGAAAAAATATATATATGAGAAAACTTTAAGAATTATCCATTACATAACTCAACATACAAAACAGTACTATTCTCTGAGCTAGAGCTCAATTTCCTGTCTGCTATCTATTTCGATTAAACATAGTTCAAAGTCTAGCAAAATAATTATACTATTTAAAGTTGTTTACTATAAGTACTCCCAACTTCAACGTTATTTACTTCAAGTATCAGTAAGTCATACAAACCTTACATAGTTATATTATTATTAACACCGCGTTTTACTACCCATTCGGGTTATACGCACTTACGCTAATGTGCAATGGTAGGGTGATTGTGAGATGAAATGAAGGACCTACAGTTTAACGTGGAATCCGAACCACGGTGGAGGCCTGGCATTCCTCACATTCACAAGATGTCTTGTCAGAGGTGAAGGAAGGGTTTGGTAATCAGATAAATCTTTGCCGGGACCGAGGATTGAACCCCGGCCCCCAGCACAGAAGTCTGACACCTTACCCCTAGACCACCAGGTCACCCTTACATAGTTATAGGACAACCAATGTTTTTGGAAGAAATCCCCTGCTAAGAGTTATTTGTCACTAGAACTCCCGGCAGATTTCTCAGAGAGAAATGGCAAGGAGAATAGAATACGGGTAAAGAGGTATATTGCATTTGGAAGGACGTGTGACATGACCGGCCGAACATCTGATGATCCGTGTTCTCCTTTGGGCTGGAACAAACCAGAATACTCATCCGGGCGCTTCCGGAAGGTTGTACCAGGTTTGAGTACTAGGTGCGCTCTTGTCTGGAACTATTTGGCTAGTTCACTTAGTCGTTCAGTTTAGCAGTGGATTTTATTGAGAGTGGTCGTGTACATCGAGGGATAGAGAAAGTGGCCAGTGGGCAGCTAGGGTAATCATCAAAGTATGGGGCACATGGTAGGTTTGAAAGAGTCTACATTTAACTATCGATTATATGCTGGATGTTTTAATGTTCATAGACTTGTAGCTCAGGAACGATGATAGTATGAGAAGAAAGAAAAAAGTCAGGAATTCAAATAAATTATAGCGTCCCTAGAATTTTCAATTATTTTTGTGATAACCTTTGAAAGAGAGGTTGCATGGATGATACATTTGCATTGCAGCGAGTGAGTGGGAAAAAGAGTTTATTGCGCATCTGTTGATCTGTAGAAAGCGTATGACCAGATGAATAGGAATACATTATGACATGTTCTTAGAGAGTATGGTGAGGATGCACAGCTAGTAAATGCAATTATTGTTGTATAAGATGGAAGTAAGACGTGTGTTAGGGTGGGTGGAGGTTTGAGAAAATAGTTTGACATTGAACTGGGAGTTACACAAGGTTGTGTTATGTCTTAGTGGTTGTTTAATATATATAACTAAAATTATTATAAGTAAGTTATAATAATTATTGTAATTGTTTATATGTATAAAATAATTATGGTTATAATTATATATATATATTATATACAACAATTATAATAATACTGTTTCCATCATTAATAATAATAATTATATATAATGTCATTGTTGTTGTTATTATTATTATTATTGAGTGAATTCATAGTACCTCAGAATATTTCCCACAAACATATAAATGGACTGTGTACGGTCTATTAGGGATGTAGTATCAAAAGAAAAGTATCAATACTGTACTCATTAAAAGTATCAGAAGAAAAATATTGAATACCTCGTAGTATCAATATAAAAGTATCAATAACAGTAAGTATCAGTATCAAAATATTAATCAGTGAAATTGTTTTGTTATTTCCCAGTAAAAATAATTACAACTTTTTCATCATATAAGTATATTCATATTTGTTTAAACCTGGGAAATTATAATGTTTTTTAACATTCTAAAACAAATTTTAAAATATGCTTTTTCGCTATGCAACTTCTAAAATACTTTCATAATTAACTTCTGAAAGGTGCAATATTTTTTAAACTAAATTTGTTGCTTAGATACTATATTAAGATAGATTATTAACTATTGACAAACAATATAAAAATGGACACCTTGCCCTGCTTCATGCACCTAAACTTGATAAAGTGTTAGTAGACTGGTCGCAACTCGACCGGCCCTTCGCCTTGGCAAGCATTAGGCCGTATTTATAAACAAAGATTAAGGAACACCTATGGATTATAGTGAGCTAAAAGAAATTTAATGCGAGGGTTGCTTCTTGCTTGTCATGCTGAGAATGAGGGAGAATAATTGATAAAAAGGGTAAGTTGTTCTTCCTCAATCCAGTCCACCATTGTAAACATTTATTCCAACATGAGTGAATATAACAAAAAAATTGTTTTTTTATATACCGATAAGATACCAAATTGAGATTACTAGTATCAGTAGAAGTATCAGAAAAAAAGTAGCGAGTAAAAAATACTAGTATCAAAAGGAATATATCGATATTAGTAAAGTATCGATACTTTTTCCACACCCCTATAGACACTACAAATTCTAAGGCTGGTTTGGGAAGTTTCGGCTCTATAATAGGAGAATTAAATTATATTGGATAGAAGTTATTAACAGTGATATAATATAAATAAGTACAGTTTATACAAAAGTATACCTTAATTTCCAAATTAGCTTCATAATGAAGATGATATTCCAAATCCTGCTCTGGTTCAATCTTCACAGCTAATGACTTTCTTTCCATTTTGTTGTTGGTTGGAGTTTATGTAGATATTAACAACACATAAAGAGATTATCTTTCTAGACCTGCAAATTGATAATATATAAACCATAATTGTGCTATTTATCAATAGCATATGTTAAGAGTTAATGTATGAACAAATATGGTGAAAACAGTCATGGAAATTGTGGTACAAAACGATGTTATGAAATTTGTGTAGACTGGAAAATTAAATTTCTTTTGTAAGGTCATTGTAGTTTATAATTTACGAAAACATAATAAAAAACAGTCGTACAACAACATACTTTTAAGACTGTATACAATAACTTGACAAAGTGGATGCTTAGTTGACACTAACGTGGGTTCGCTTTCATTATCATAGGTTAAAAGGAAAAAATAGTGTGCTCGAGACCTCACTAACGGTCCACTAATCATTCACTATTTGTTCTTCCATACCGCTCTTAATGAATGACTTGCATTGAGAGACTGCATAGTACAGAAAATGATTTTAAAAAATAATGTAGGCTCAGTGCTACTAACAGCCATATAATATATTGTATTTTATATCTTCTGTTTTAGAGAGTTAAAAATGTTTATACAATCAAAACACTATCATGACATTATTTTAAATATAATTTTAGGACAACCAATTTGCATTCAATCTAAATTAAATAAGAATAAATACCAAATACTTATGACAAAACAAGATATTATGAATGTATTAAACAATACAATAGAAATAAAGACATACAAATTAAGCTGACAGTTTTTTAGGACAATATACTAGTCTTCCCGATTTAATAGTGACAGTTTTATAAACCTCTTTTTAAGAATTAGATACTAGACAATATTGTGTTAACTTTTAAAAATCATTCCTGTTTCTGGATTAGACATTACTCTTGTCACATGACAGCGGGCAAGATGTTACCAACTTTCTAACCTAGTTATAGCATGCATTTACCAAATGTATGAATCTTGTCCTAATTTCCAATCTAATATTGTTTTAATTATTAAAAGTTTTTCCTTAATATATATAAAATTATTAACCATGTCAAATGAAATGTTCAGAGTATTTTAAAATTATCGTCCTCAATCTATATTATTATTATTATATTTAGCACCGCGTCTTACTACCTGTTCGGGTTATACGCTTTAAGTACTAATTACTCTAATTGACTAGGACTTGGGAAGGTTCAATTAAAGGAAGTGAACCCGCATTTGCGTGGAGGGAGAGTGGAAAACCATTTAGGAAAAACCACCCCTAGTTCACCCGACCGAGATTCGAACCTCGATCTCCCCATCCTCAGCAGTCGAGCCTCAACACGACAAGTGCGTTAGCCAACTACGCCATCGAGGCGGGTCCTCAATCTATAAATCAATCAATCAAACTCTGTGTGATCATGTACTTAATATTTTCAGCTGCTCATTTCTAAACTAATCTCGTTAACATTTCTGCATCTTTTGGGATATTTTTCTTATTAAATACCTTACAAAGTTAAATCATCTGCAAACGTTGTGATCAATTTAATAATTAGTCTAGTTTGTGTTTGTTAATTTTTTGTATTTACCTGGAAACCATTCGTTCGCAAGACATTTTATCACGGGCTATGGGCTCAGAGCTCTTAAATGAGTGTTTTGTGTTTTTTCTTCATGACACATTATTCGCACAAACTTTATCTGAAAAGTCCAGTTAGCTTCAACTGCTCGAGAAGTTGAGAGTTAGGGAACTATAACACATAGAGCAAGATCTATCGGAATGTGTTACAGGTATAGATACAGACATAAAGGTTGTAAGATAGCAATTTAAAATAATTCACTTATTAGAATCCCTAATTACATGCTTGTGCAGTCGATAAAATCTTCCCAAAAATTTGGAATAACATAACTAGTGCTTTTAAATACACAAGATTAATAGATGTGTAGGCATTTTGTGTATACTTGTTATTTTTCAACATGTGGCGGGCCAGATTGACTCAAGTTTTCTACATGTTACAGTAATGTGAAAGCTCAAGCTGGCCCAGCATATGATATGTGCAATAAAATGTCTAATTTTAAAGCAAAAATTTTCATTTTCGGGAACATATAAACATACATAGAGCACAATGGATTGATGGGAATATAATTTTGTTATGTTGTGTTTTTCAATATGGAGTGGGTTAGCTTGAGCAAATGTTGACCCGCCACAATAATTGTTATCTAAAAGAACCAATTTCACAGCCCAAATGTTCATGTTTGAACACATATGAGCAAAAATAGAGAATAAACGAATGAACAAAAAAATCATAAATTTGGCAGGCCAGCTTGAGTTACGTATGAAGGAAAGATATTTTTTTAGCAACGCATCTTATGAAAGCAATAAATCTGCCAATAAATTCTAAGTTTTTGATTGCAACTTAAATAAAAAGTACTTTACTAAAATATCTAACAATTAACCAAATTCCAAATATTATTTTCAAAACTACCCTTTGACAAGTAAACATAAATAAGTGCTGATCTGCAGTCTTTACTTAACAGCGGCAGGATTGGGTTATTGTAGCCCAATGTAGCCCCAAATTAGCGTTCTTAAATATTCATTATCAACTGTCTACTTAATAAACTGTTCCTCACGTACCTTCTGATCTTCAAGCTGGCCTCACTACATTACTACCAAGTCAAAACCACCAATGTAGAAGTGTGGGGCGACAACGACTTGAGAAGTCCGTATTCGACGATCTACCCGGCCCGAGAATGATATCAACACTGGGCGATGTTTTCCAAGAGTCCAGGCGCCAAATCAACAAGCCCTGTATTGCCCCCTGGCGGAGGGATAAGGAAACCCTCGCCGGACATCAGATGTTTCCTACGTCGGTCAAAGAGATGGACTATGAATTATCATAAACAACTGCATTGCGACGATAGACATCCAATCAGCGACCAGGAAGACTTGTGAAACTACGGCATGATGATGTAATGATTTGTTACTGCGTGATTGACTAGTATGTAATTCCCCCCCCCCCCTTTTTTTT
>CABEEJ010007663.1:0-10588 GCA_901482245.1 Timema douglasi | reverse complement strand
TTCCCCCCCCCCCCTTTTTTTTGTTTTCTAGACTCAATATAGAGGTGAATGTAAATTGTATTAGATAGATTATTATGAAAGAGCTTTTGGGATAGAGCAGACGATGTATCGAGGTCATGGAGGAGGGACCGGGGAAAACATTACGTTTGATATAAATTAATTTATGTTTTTAAAACCGACTATTTTATTGGGGTCATGAATGAGGGACCAATGGAGTAAATTATTAAATGTTTGAGTCAACGCCATGGAGAAATCGCATCTGACATTATATATTTTTATTTTATATAGCAAACTTTGTTTTGGGGTCATGTAGGTCAAACTTATAATGTAAATAGTCAAATCTTTGAGTCAACGCAATGGAGATATTTCGTTCGGTATATGTTAATTTAATATGTAGAACTGACCTTGTATTAGCGTCTTGGGAGATAGACCTGTTTTCTCTTAATTGTAAATAGTCATAACCCAAGCAGCGTAATGGAGAAGTTACGTTTAATTTAACTGTCCGGGGTGTTAGAGAACATATATAGATAATATGGAAATATCAAGAATGTCTTTGTTAGTTATTACCTTATAGCTCTATAACCATTTGACGTAACATTTTTAGATTAAAGTAAACTGTTATGTGGCAGCGTAGCTTCTTGCATTTGATTCTCTACTTCATAGATTACATCCATGAATTATCCTTGTGACTAATGTAAACTTTGAATTGAAGTAATTAGAAGGACACGAGATGTCACACAGTTTTCATGTACAGTAAATCCGATACACTTATTCATGGGTATCAATCGGCTTATTTATATTTATACCCATTTTTATGTAACAATTTATGAAAGACCTTAAGTCCTGTTATTGTGAAGGTACAGCGTATGATGCAATGTTTTCTTTTTCAGTAGTAGCTATTGGAAGTTTTTGAATTAAGGCCACACTTTCCTTTGATTGTTTTCTGCTTTGAGCAAATTAAAATATTCTTGATTTAGAACACTTCTCTTTTATCTGTTGTCATTTATAAAATGTACGTTACATCTTTACTATCCTGTAGTTTTAGGGGCCTTTCCTATAGGATCGGCGGGGGGTGTAATATTATGTTTAGTGGATTTTTCATTTTGGAATAATTGTTTTTAATGTTGTATTTTATAAAATAGAGTAAAATGGTTAATACATCTCTTCTATTGGTGTTTACAGTAGTCCTTTACAAATAACCACCTAGTTAAAAACGGCTTCTTCTGGCTGTACTACTTACAGGTATTTAAGTATTGATACTCCTGGGCATAAGAAAGACACTAAGATTCCAAAATAAAATCTAGTTTTCATTTTATCTAAAATTAAATCCATTAGAACATATGCCATACAGGGTTTGAAGTTCCGAAAACAATTCTATCCGCACCATAAAAAAAAACAGCAAATGAAAATTATAATACATACAAAAGCAAACTATTAAAAATAATACCCGTAAATTACAATTATTTATTTATTTTTAGGGGAGTATTAGATAATATAAACGTAGGGTATATTAGATTTATGGTTAAAATTTTAACATATTAAATCTTTATTCTATGGTTGGTTAAATTTGATTGTATACGTCACCTCCTGAAACCCTTGCAAGTTCAATAACATAATAAGTTACCTGGACCTGTTAGTACTCATGAAATAAGGCAAATCTATGAAAATAAGTAAATGTGAAATTTAGTTGAGTAGCGTGTTTTATAACAGATTCATTTAATAAGAGGATTTTTTTTTCAAGTAGTACATGTAGACCTTTTGATACATCTAGTTATTCATACCATCACCACCGTTTCCACCTATGGCCTAGGTCAGTTATTTTTACTCAAGCCATATAGTTTGTACTATCGGATTGCTAGGCCTGTCGTAGCTTCATATGCCCTATAATCTTATTTAAGACTAGGACAGGCACAAATCCAGTCTCAAGCTATTAATTCATCACAGTTAATGGGTAAGCCATACTTCCATCAATGATAAGAGTTTTCGGCCATGCCTGTCGTTGAACCTGGAACCCTTAGCTCAGTAGGCACACAAGCTTTCGACTGAGATAATGTGTCGTATTAGTTCATCCTATGTTTTTTATGTTAACATACAAATAATGGCTCCCAAGACATTAAACAATAAGGCCAGGGTTTACTTATCCTTATATATAATTTGATAAGCCCGTTTCTGTAATCAAAATTACGAGGAAATGACTTTACAAATTTTGACAAACAACCATTCATTTTAACGGTTAGGAGTCCAGGATGTCAGGAAAAATAGTATTTTACCACGAAAACCCAATTTTCACAAAGAATTTTCAGTTTATCATTCTTGGTTTAATCACCATGGAAAGCGTTATTTTCTGTATGTCTGTAAATCTCTAAATAAAATATAACTCTTTGGCTAAAAAATAATAGCTCAATCTTAATTTGTTGGTCCAAACACATCACAATTTTCTCTTTGGATGAATGTTTCACTTTTAATGCTGGTCATAACACATCTAAATTGAGACTCCTAAACTGGGGAAGCATTTATGTTTTATTGGAATGTTATTGTTAATTGGCATTTATAACAATAGTATGAGCGTTTTTATTTGGAATGTTGTATCGTTAATTGGCATTTAAATCAATAATATTGAGCAAAATTTGAAAAATAAAAGGGTAAGTTAAATTCATGAAAATATTATGTTTTGTTTTGCGCATGATAAAATGATTTTAAATATGCTTAGGAATGTATTATAATATCAAAAACGATAAACTGATCTTGAATAATGTTTAGAAATAACCATCTTAACTAATTAAGTATGAGTTTTGGTGTTCATATTTTTTCTAATAGTTGATTTTGAGGTTCATTTTAGCAAATAGTAACACAATACAAATACATAAGTTTAGCTATGTTTTCATTTTACCACTTAATTTTGAGGATATGATATTTAAAGTTAATGTTTAGTGTACCGAATTTATAATTTCACATTCTTACAAATACAGTAGGTTCAGTTGTATTTCCCTGTAGATATTTAATTTTGAGGGAATGATATTTCAAAGAACTGTAATGTTTGAGTATCACATCTATATTTTCACATTTTCTATCTCGATCTGACACTCTCTTTCATTATCTCACACACATTGTAACACTCTCAGACAGACTCAGACACACACACACACTATAACACACTCTCTCATATAATCTCTCATTCTTTCTCTGTCACACAGTTTATCCCTCTCTCTCTCACACACACTATATACCCTCATATACACTATCTATCAAACAATTTATCTCACATTATTTTTATAATACTGTCTCTCTTAAGCTCGCTCTCAAATTCTCTCTCACTTAAACACTTTGTCTTTCTCAAACGCTCTCTTATTTCTCAAATGCTGAGCTGGCTCTTTATTTCTCAAACGCTCACTTTATATCACTCAAAATCTTTCTATCAAACATTCTCTAAATTACTCTCTCTATATATCAATCTTTCTCTCTCTCAAACTCACTCTCTCAATTTATTTCTCTATATATAATTTTCTCTCCAACACAATCTCTTTAAATCTGTCTTCAACTCTCTCTAATTTTATCTTCTCTAAACTAATATTTCCCTCTCTAACATCATCTCTCAAACTCTCTCTCCCATTCCCCCACTTTTTCCCTCTCTTTCACACATTATCACTCACAATATTTTACACTATCTTTTTTTCATACATACACACACTCTCACACACATTATCACGCATTCTCCTTCACAAATTCTCTTTTTATCTCTCATACACTCTCGCTCACTCTCTCTCATACACACTGTTTCTCTCTCACACAGACACACACACACACACACACACACACACATTTGTATGTATAATTTAATAAGCCCATTTTTTATAGTATAAATTAAGAGTAAATGGTTTTGCCAATTTTAACAATGAAGTCATTTTAAAGGTGAGGGGTCAAGGATGGCGGCAAAGATATTAGCCTGAAACTAAATTTTCCATATTTTTATTCTGTGTGGGCAGTGGCTAAACCACCATAAAAACCATTAGTTGCATATTACTGTATATCAATAAATAAAATATTTCTCTTTGTTTAAAAATAATAACAGCTTAATAATTCTTACTTGAGTGGTTCAGTGCAAAGAATAGAGAAAGAGTTTGGAGAGAGTTTGTTATTAATTTTTCATTGTGGACGAAAGAGGGGAAATATAAGCTTTGATTCAAATCAAACAACGAAAGCTAAATATCCATGTAATTTGATAGCTTTGACAAGTAAACTTTTAATCAAAAAGTCAAGTGAAGTCTTATTAGATATATTTTTTCCCAATAAAAAGTCTAGAATACATTTTAGTGCAATAATATGCAGGCATCGCTGCAATTATCCACTAGTGTTATTAAAAATATGTAAATAGAAAAAATTCAGTCTTAAAAAAATGTATTTCACACCATATTCCTGTATTTTTCTTTTTGTATAAATATATGTCTAATACCACTATTTAATAAAATAATCTACCATCTTCCTTCAACCAATCAATATGCTTATATTTATCAATTAAACTATATAATAAAATAAATGTCTTTCTACAAACTTTCACATATTATTTGAGTAGTTCTAAGCAATCAGTAATAAAATTAAACCTAGAGGCGAATAAATTAAAATCCATACTACACAAACTTAGTAGGCCTATGCTAAACATGTGAAAATCATGTTATAATTTGCACTCTATAATTATGTGTTAAGCAACTCTAACAAAAGCTTACCTTTCAGAGTTCTGATACACAAACAATACTATCAGAGTTTTCAATAAAGTTATATTCAGTTAAGTAGAGTTTTTATAATTTAAGACAATAAATACAATGACAAATAATACATGTGAAACCTATAATAAGACTGTAAGAAATTGTTAGTACCGTGGCCCGAATTGGAAGACCTAAGATAGGAATGTTCGATCTTGGATCAATCTTTTCAAAAATCGATTATTTGCCCTCAATTAATTGATTAATCTAATCTACGTATTGATTCTTTTTCTAGCGATTTCAAAAAGATTGAATCAAAAGTTCAAAAGAAATCAAAACTTTGAATTGATTCAGGGAAATTTAATTTTGTTGGCTTTATAAAATGTTTTTGTTGACTATTAGTACTAAGAAAATTTTGAAACCAATTCTTGCAATTTTGGGCTCCTACTTAGTTATTATTTGTCTTAGTTAGTAAAGTAAAGAGAATAATACACTGATCTGTTCTTTTTATGTATAGATTATGTAAATGATCACATCACGTTTTTATTCTGTAATATATTTATAGTGACGTGTTGGCCAACAAGTCAATAGTTTGAAAGTATTTAGTAAAAACCTCATTTGCCCCATGGAGTTTTTGTAGTTGTAGAATGCTTACATCTATAATCTACACTTCCACTAAGCTAGTGATTCCCAAGTTTTGAGACACACCCTCCCACAAAAAGGTGTGAGGTTTCCTCAAGACGGATGCCAGCAAGTGTGTTTAGTTTTAGTACAATCACTAGTTCTCGATCAATTAATTCAAACAAATTAGGTGTAAGCCTACTGATTTCAGTTTCTGAAAGATTAATTCACTGTGACTGAGGGGAAAAAAATGTGCTTCCCTCATTTGGGTCGGGTGGTTAAGGTTTTGATTTGTCTCCAATATATAGTCTGATTTTCTTAAGAATCTCCCTTTTGAATTGGAGGGCTAAAACCTTTTAAAACAATACATAATTTTACTGCTCCTTCCCCTTAGATAAATATGGTTCTCCACCACTGATTTTTCTCTTTGAGTTAAACAGTGCTGCTCAATGGGAAAAATTATTATAGTAAGCCTACCACTACACACAAGTGATCCTTAATTTACAAATTGGAAAACAGAACAGAAACCAAATGTACAATGTATGTGAGGGCACACACATTAGTTACATCACTGCCCTTTGTGGTTACCACAAAAATAATAGCTTCCAGAGGAATTTAATAGCTCACACTTTTTTGCTGCCACCCTTCCTCCCCCACCCCTCCCTCGATAGATTTTTGATGCCTTCCCCACCCTTTTGATCAATACATTTTGACGTCTCCTCACCTTTCCCCTTGATACAATTTTGCTTCCCTTCCTTCTAATATTATATTTTGACCCCCTCCATTTCCAATAAATGTAAATTTCTAGGTGCGCCACTTTTGGTTTGTATATTCAGATAAAGTAAACTTTATTTACATGAATCGTTATATCAATCTTTGGAGGATTGATTTAATGCACACAATCTTTTACCTGACTTGCTACTATGCCTCTTGATCTAAATCGATCCAGAGAAGCGATTCAAAGCCCATGACTCGAACATCCCTAGACGAAGGCTACTATCACACAACACTTGCTTGTACTAGAAATCAAGTGTGCTAGCTAGCGCCTAGATATCTGTACACTAGTTAGCACAATAGAAAGAAAACTAGAGTATTCACATGCTGCTAGTTTGGTACTAGGTTCTAGTGCAAATATTTATAGAATGTCACAGATCAGTTTTCGATGCAGCAGCTGCATTAATTACTAATAATGATAAATTAAATTATGGAAGGGAGCGTAGGAAAAGAATATGAACACAGGACTGGCTGGAAAGACGAAATAATGGTCGCGGGATGATAAAAGTTATACATTCAAAGTATAGGTAAAAAATATTCTGGGTGACACAAACATTTAGTATCACCTTAAATTTGTATTCATTTATTTACGATGTGGTCCTAAGCCCATGGATGTCCAAGTAAAGTATTCTTGATACACAATTGTTCTTTTTAGGCCTACGCACACTTTATATTCTAAAAAAAAAAACTACCCAATGTTGGCATGCTATCAAGTTTATTTAGATTAAAATTGGGTCTGGAACAGTTTGTTGATTTTTATATGACATGTTTTTAATTAAATATATTGTCATATTGTGGAAATTTGGTATTATATAAACAAGGGTGTTTAGAATAATTTTCTACCAACAACAAAATCACATCAGATGACCATGTTGGCGCCATTTATACAATTTCTCTACACTAAAGTCTCAGCCTGTTCTATTCTCACAACTAGTATGGTAGCCAGTACCAAGTGGCATAACCATTATACTTTTTCTGATTCACACACAGGGTGGCTACTAAATATTTTTTACAAAATTCCTCGACTTTTCCAGGTTTTCCAGGCAACATTTTTAAATTTTCCCTGACTACTTTTTTTCCAGTTTTAATGGTGGATGATGACTTTTGTTTATATATTATTGATCACATATTAAAAAAGTTTGTATCTACCAAATATAAATGGTTTTAACGGTATTAACATTTGATTAAGTGTTTGGTTAAAATTTAATAGGATAATTTAGACATAGTTTTTAATTGCCTGACTTTTCCTTATTTTTAGTTAAATTCCCTGTTTTGCTTATCATCAAAAAATTCTCTGACTTTTCCAGGTTTCCCCCCTGTCTATAGCCACCATGACGCGACACGACACTAGATTATGGCTGTATCCGAATAGTCTACTTATGCGATGTCGCGTTGGCTCGTGGCGTTGATAGCTGCATTGGCAATCACGTGACCAAGTGTAGATCTGTCCGAATAGTTGCGGACTAGACCGATGCAGTTTTCTCGTGGCGTTGGTGACCATGGATACGAACGCCACGAGCCATGTGGCGTTGGTGCGGCTGGCAAATGTTTTAGTATAATTATCGTTTCATCTATTGAGCACCGACTTACACAAATTATTCGGTAGGAAGCAGCACTGTGGGTCCAAGTGTGTTGCTGTTCGAATAGTTTGATGCAGTCTTCACTATGAAAACCACGAGAAATGTAAAATTATCAAGACTACATCAAGTCTGCATCAAGTCAAGTGTACTTGACATGCTAGCTAGCACACTGGATTTCAAATACGAGCTAATGTCGTGTGATACGGGTATCAGAGGCTCAATATTAAGAACCAAAATAATAATGGAACATGTGAGATTGGAAAATTTAGTTTATTAGATCCGTTGTGCTTTTATATCTTACCTCATTATGCCCCATTTTTTCATTTTCGCGATCCTATTCCTTTTCTGTTTATATTTGTTGCAAAATGTGATTTAATTCCTCCATAATACTGCTATTGATTGGAATGATAAGTTCACAATGGTTACGACTGTTTTTTTCTCATTAATAATTAATAGCTTAGTTTATTATTTATGCTTTCAAAACAAACCTAACATAGCTTCCAGAAGTCCTTCACATACACAACAAACTAATCGTTTTTAGCCAACATTAGAAAAATAAATGGAACCAAGCAACTATTTACTTCCAAAAATTCTAATAGATCGCAATAGAGTAGATAATTAGTTTTAAAAATGGCATATAGAGCACTAGAGTCAAGTATTAGTTTAAAAAACGTTAATATAATCCGCTAGGATCACAAGTATAATATGAAACGCTTGCCTTTAAACTAAATTATCCTAATACAGAGACATAGGACGCTAGTTTAAGGTACCATAGTTTCTATATTTGAATCTGCGGAATGAGCACACATAGTGAGGATAATAGTTCTGTACCTATGTCTATAATGACCCTGCATAAGTGTGGAACCTTGGTTTGCCGTTATTATCGAATTATATGTATTTAAATTTAGGTTTGACTCCTCCACACTACCGCCATGTTTAAGGCGTCATAGTTTCTATATTTGAACCTGCGGAATGATCACACATGGTGGGAATAATAGTTATACATGAATACAACGACCCTACATAAGTGTGAATCCTGGTTCTGCCGTTATATTTCGATATATGCCCTTTAACTATATTGGACTCAAAAATAGCACTGTACGACCGCCCGTTTAAGGTGCCACAGTTTCTATATTTGAATCTGTGGAATGAGCACAAATGGTGGAAATCATAGTTAATGACCCACATAAGTGTGGAACATGGGTCTACCGCTATTATCAAATTATATGTATTAAAATTTATATTTTACTCCTCCACACTACCGCCATGTTTGAGGCGTCACAGTTTCTATATTTGATTCTGCGTTATGATCCCACATAGTGGGAATTATAGTACTAGGTGTAAAAAGAGACCCTAAATAGGTGGATAACTTGGTTATGCCATTATTTTCAGATTAATTGCCTTTAAACTATATTAACCTAATATAGAGCTATAGGATGCCAGTTTAAGGTGCCACTATTTCTTTATTTGCATTAATAAATAAGTAGGCTCTATTAATGTACAGTGAACACTGAAGTGCGTTGTAGTTGTTTATTGTTTCTGCTCTATTTAAGAAATTATTAGCTATTTTTTTTAATATTATTTTAAACGTAGTTTTGACTAATATTAGGAGCAGGTTTCTGATTTGTCAAAAAAAAAAAATAATTGAATTTAAATTTTTAAAAAAACACTAAAGCATTTACTTGAAAATTTCCTTCATAAATAATTTGAAATATCTAAATATCTACTACGCTTTTCAGTTAAATACCATGTACCACCCTTAGCATTAAGAGTCCATTCGGTCGAATTCATTTCAGTGGGGCTGATAACACGGTGCTCGTAACTGCCGTCGATTGTGCTTCTAATGGCCGTCGGCGGCACTACTAATGGGGTGTTGCTAATGGTCGTTGGTAGTGCTCTTAATTGGGTGCTGTTAACGGCCGTCTGTGGCACTGCTAACGGACGTCGGTGGTGCAGCTAATGTCCTTTAGTGGTGGTGCTAGCGGCCGTTGGTGGTGCTGCTAATGGCCGTCAGTGGTGCTGCTAGCGGTCGTTGGTGGTGCTAATAACGGCCATCAGTGGTCCTGCTAGCGGCCGTTGGTGGTGATGCTAACGGCTGTCAGTGGCACTGCTAAAGGGCGCTCTAAATGTTCTCTACACAATCTATTACTATAATTTAAAAAATCAATCTTCAAGTGAAAGTGAACGTTGAAAAAAATATCCTTTTAACGATGCTACTCACATGTATAAATAATAAACGTATTAAAAGTAACTCGCTGAGTTTCTTTTTGAAAGACCTGTTCGGGGACTGTTTCATACCTTATTTTATGATCATAGTACCGTCCACTTATCAATCTCTGTTATAAAATCCTCTGTATTGGGCAATTACTTATCCAGTACTATTCTAAAATGAAAAATAAAATGTTAGTAAAACACTACCAACCTAGATCACTCTCAAGTAGAAATTGGCTGAATATGTTAGGTAAGAAGACTGAGTTGGTGCCCAAACAGCCGCGCGTTATAAGCACTTCCGTCGCGCCACGTACACTCCGTCGCGATTGAAAGGAAGCAACTTATAATTCACTCAGCCCGTTAGGTATGATATTCCTCCACACATGACTGCAGAATATTTTGCCTAGCTACGCCCAACGCCTAATTTAGAGAAGGCCTTAAGTCGTTAAATTATTTCTTGACTGTTGGGAAGGAGTGATGAGGGAGGGGTTATGTCTTTTAGTGATGCCAGAATGGTTTGATTTACTAAATTAATTTTACTTTATTGTTCTTATTGTAGCATTTATTGGGAATATATGCTCCAAAAATAAAGAACAAAACTTTAAGCTCAAAAAAACTTACCAAAAGTCCCCCACTGTGCTGCGCCAACTTACTGTTTCCCACACACAAGAATAAAGACGACTTGCCTCCACAAAAATATTGATC
>CABEEJ010007662.1:15111-29065 GCA_901482245.1 Timema douglasi | reverse complement strand
CCCCCCGTTATCTGCAAAACCAGCTCGGACTAGTTTAGACGAGTTCATTCTCAGACCCACTATGCTAGAGGGGAGGGGGAATAAGATCTATCCAGCTATCATCGGCTTGATGGAAGAGACAGGGGAGGGCGGAAGATCTATTCTATGGTCGGTTTGAAGGAAGAGACAGGGAAGGGCGAAGATAGTCTAACCACCGTCTTGGCGCCACCGTTTGCTATGACATGTGCCGAGATGTTCTAAACATGGACGCATGACTCAAAAATAACAAAAAATTACCGGAAAACCTTTAAAAACGCCATATTCGCGTAAAAACAAAGAAAAATGCTTTAAAAACTACTTATATTATCGAAGTTACTTATGAAACACATTTGTATACACTTGAACAACGTTCTAGGTTTGTCAAAAAAAAATAATGCAAAATCACCAAAATCCTAGCCCTAGTTGTTATGGGCATTAGATAAGAAACTTTTTAAATGAAGAGAAAAAGTTGTAATAAAATTCAAGGACACCTTTGACCGATATTATAAGAACTGTCGAGGTCACATACAATATGAAGAAGATTATACTCTATGTTTCTAATGAAGCAATATTTTATTTATATGGCCAAAATAAAGTTGGCTATAAAAACATCAAAAACACTGACCTTTTCTCGCGTCCCCTTCATCCCAACTTAAATTTAAATTCGTTCCCTAAGGGGGGCGTTCAAGTATTACGTAAGCATAATTTTGGCAATTTTTAACCCCTCTCCTTCTTGCTTACGTCAACTTTTTTCAATTGTTCAAAGGAATAACCATTCTTTTTTTTCATGTCATATTACCTATATACCTATAAAAACTCATGCAATTTATAAATTGCTAGTAATTGTTAACATAGAGTTGTAAATTAATACTGTGAAATAATTGACAACTAACACTGGTACAGCAGCCCCATGACTTCTTTGGTGCTGACTGACAGCTAACAGCTAACAGCACTTTGAAATGTTACCAAACCAAATTATGTATCCCTACGCCGAACCATATGATCTGCAAAAACACGTGCTTAGCAGCTGTGAGCTGTCAGTCAGCACCAAAGAAGCCATGGGGCTACTGTATATAAGGAATTTAAATTTATTGAACAGGTTAACATTAAAAGTTTAAAGTTTTAATTTACTTTTAATTGAAGTTATAAACAAATATTATTAGCGAATACATTAATATTATATTTAGAGAAAAAACACTCTAAACTCCAATTAATCTGATGACCAAGGTCCCTGAATCCACGTCTCGCAACTTTCAATTATTATGCCTATATTTGGGGGGATGGGGCGAGGGCTAGATCACTCAAGCTCTGACTTACTTCTAAAGACTTCTCCACTTCTTCCTCGTTTAGCCTCTCAGCATCTTCATTGCTGCCCGAAACTGCCCCGAAGTCCAAGCGGCTTGCGACGCTCCCTCCTTCAATAATGCCCGTCTTTCTCTGTCTTGCGTAAGCATTGTTCTGACTCTCTCTCCCCTTTTCAGTAAAAATAAGCAAAGCTCCAACCCCCTCTGCCCCTTAAGGTGCTTACGTAATACTTAAACGCCCCCTAGAACAAAAATGATAGAACCGACACAGGGACCGGCAAAATTTTGAAACGTATACATCATTAAAATAAATTATAAGGACTGGCACGTAAGGGGTCTGTGGACCCATTGCTCCCTCTTCCTTCACCCCCTTTAACCCACTTTCCCATAAATTTTAATGCTATATTTAATCAAAACACACCTTTTAAGGAAGTTAAATAAAAATAGAAAGTATGATATTACAGTACTAGAGTTTTAAACTATAATATTATATGTGCTCAATACTCCCCAACCGGTCTGGCGCCGCTTCTGTTAAGCTGGTGTCGAAAGTCGTAATTGCTGTGAAGTGGCATCCAACATCGCCGACGACGATGATCACGCAGATTGACTTCCAGCCATCCTGAGATTGGGGTAGGCCTACTAATCTCTCCCTTCTTCCCCCCAAATCCTCCAGCGCAAGGTCGCTTCACAGAGCCTGTATTAGTTGTGTTAGCAATTAGTGGGCCGTGTTAATTAGGCTTGTTTACACGATCTAACAGAGCTTGTAATTGAACCTTGCGGTTTTACACACATCATAGGACGGGCTCTTGTCTATCTATATATTCTATAACCTATACACATGATGATACGGCCTATGTATGCGCCCGCACAGAGAGGTAATGCAAACCAAGGTATTATTTATATGTACAGTAGCCCCATGGCTTCTTTGGTGCTGACTGGCAACTCACAGTTGACTTCTGACAGTCAACATTTAGGTATATTCTTAAAATCTGACTGTCAGAAGTGACAGCTGCCAAACACGTGTATTTGCAGATCATATGGTTCTGAGTAGGGATACATAATTTGGTCTGGTAACTTTTCAAAGCTGTCAGTCAGCACCAAAGAAGCCATGGGGCTACTGTATGCCCGCTGACTAATTTGCGTATTATCTTATTTGCTGGAGATCCGGGTTTGAATTATGGCCGGATGTACGGAAAATTATTTATTCCTATAAATAGTTACACTCCCCCCACCCAAGCAAATGGGAGTAGTACTTGCGGGAAGTCATCTTAGGACTTCGGGGATGGCCTAAGAAAACACATGTATACACATATATAGCCTACAAATAGGCCTAAACACATATATACATAAAATGTAAATATACATGTTATAAATATATATATCATTAAAAACTTACTATTTAATAGAGTATTTTTGATGTAATTTATTTTCGATGTAGATCACAGAATTTGACTTACAGTACTTGCATTCAGCATCATCAAGTACGCGAACAAAAAAAGGGTTGAATACCACTATAGTTTCCATATTCCTACCGTAAATATACGGATAGCCCGGATGGGTAGTAAAACAGATTAAAAAAATCGTGCTAACCTTGAAAATAAAATAGGCGAGTGGGTAGGAAACAAACCTCACTGGCCTAACGATCATTTCTAGAGTAAGATTGCCATAAGGGGAGGAAAGCTTACCAACGGTTTGAGGAAGTCTACATTCATGTATTCACACGTCCAGACACCGTGTTCTGCAGATATTTATTTCGACAAATAAAAGATAAGTGTAGTGACCTAAAAGTCAAGGTTGGCTGGTCCTAAATTTTAGTCAAGTTGTGTATGCTCTGAAAATTTATTTCAATGGCGATACGAGTGTAAGTCCTGAAAGTGAACGTAGCTTGGGTAACCTTTTTATAGTTCAGTAACCTACCATAGCGGTGCAAGCACACTTCGCCAGACTAGATTTACTGTGTCCAATTTTCGTAGGAACAACCTTATCTGACTGTTAGAAAAGTTAGGCCCTACTAGAAGGCGTGGATGGCATCTTTGACTGTGAGAGACGCACTATCTAGTTCGGTCAACGTATATGCAGATTTTCTATCGGCTCTGTGGGAACAGAACGTTACCCAGGGTATACCTTGGAGGTTGTCTACACGTCATACCCGTGATAAGATGATGTGATTATAGTAATCATGAAGGTGTGGAGCCGGTGGTAATCTTAAATCTATCTTAAGTATTATCAACCAGATCATGGTGACCCATAGGAACAGCTCCACTTTCTGGAAAAATACCTATGGAAGGTACCATCAGGAATCGAGCCCAGGACCTTCTAGATTAGTAGCCATCAGGAAAGCTGACCACTAGATCAAGAGGCCGGTCATTTACAAGATCTAAGTTTACATATTCATAAGTCAAATTATGTGATCTGCAGCTTTCCCTTATATAGATAGTACCAATACAGTCGACCTTGGTGGTCTTGGGGTAAAGTTCTCGCCTCAGGACCCGGTGAGAGATGGTTCAATCCCAGCCGGCGTCGAGGGACTTTTCCTTAAACGATAAAAACCCGTAGCAAAACTTCTTTCTGAGGGGAAGTAAAGCCGTGGGTCCCATGTCAATTGTGACATGTAAAAGAACCCTGGAAGGTAGGAAAATACCTTTCCCGGAAAAAATGGTAGGCCCTTTTTCTCTCGCTCATAGAATTTCTCGTGTGCTGATATAATAAGTGGGTTTATAAAGTGCACGTTAAATACCTCTAAAATAACACTAATAAATAGTCAAATTGAACTAATTTTGGCAATTTTTTTCCCTAAAAGCCCTTTCTATGAAAATGGGACTATGGTGCAGGGGCTTCCAAAGCGCGGCCCATTTGCGACACACGACAGTTTTTTTCCTTGTGTGTATTTGGTGCCTATTGTTTTTATTTGTTCCGCGTTTTATGAACCGTCTGGGCTGCACGCATTTAATTATGGGTCAAGGGCATGGAGGGGGACGGGGAACTATTTTGCACCAATAAATAAACATATTTTAATAACAAGCCTTTGGAAAACGAAAGGTTTGACATTTTGTGATTGATTTAAGTAAATAAAACAATTGATTAATGTTTAAATTGAAATGTTGTCAAAACCAAAGATTTATAATTATCTTTATATTAATAATTTATTGGAAATTAATTTATGTAATTTTAAGGTATTCAAATAATTTGATTTTATAAACCCAAATATTAAGTGTGGTCCTGAAACTATGTTTAGTTTCAAAAATGGCCTTAAACCCAAGATCCCTGGGAACTCCTGCTCTATTAGTTGCCAAACCATATAATCCAAGGGAACAGGATGATGGTGGATTAAAAATATAGCCAGCATTCATTATAGAGAATGGAGAACTCCCCAAGTGCTTCCNCCCCCCCCCCCAGATGGTATAAGTATTTCCCCCCCACGTATTTCCACCATTACGGGCTATATGAATTTCATTAAGATAGTGGGGTAGAGATTATAATTTAGAGAAATTGCACCCACATTCGCGTGAAGGTAGGGTAGAAAACTAGTAAGAGCAAACTTCACTACACCCGGCCAAAATGAGAGCCCTAACTTCGCCATCTCCAGGAAAACCAAGGTAGATGAGTCTGACGTTTAGGTCGCGTGCCCACCGATGCTGATTTGAGGGTGAGGTGGTTTGCTAAACACATCCACCGAGACACCGACCCTGTAGGTGTGTCACCTCACATATGCGGTTTTGAGCTGACGTCATGTGCACCACGGAACAACATAATTATCAGCCGGCCGGCACTAAAGATGAGCGAGCCATAGCAAGACAATGGCAGACAATTTGGTCGGGTGTTGACGTTGCTGGGTGAGCAGAAGAGAAAGGGAGGCAGGCACAAAATCATTTGTGAGCTCAGACCAATTAAAATAACATCACTAATGTGCGGGTGTACTGTAGAGAAAATATAAGGAATAATATCCTTTACACGTTCGTAGCGCATCAAAATTAGATTTACCTTGACCACAAAAATAAGGCAGCAGTTTACAACAAAATAGGACGTTAGAATAAGGCAGTAGTGTATAAAATAGAAGGTAATATAGGTAGAAGTTTTTAAATTATGACATTAAATATAATACAGGTGTGTCCAAAATAGGTTAAAAAATAAGGGAGAAATGTCAACAATAAGACGTTAAAAATGAGGCAGGAGTTTTTAAAATAGTACGTTAAAAATAACTCAGGATTGTCTAAAATATGACGTTAAAAATAAGGTGGAAGTGTCTAAAATAGGACGTTAAAAATGAGGCGGGAGTTTTTAAATTAGGACGTTAAAAATAAGGTAGAATTGTCTAAAATATGACGCTAAAAATAAGGCAGGAGTATTTAAAATAAGGCGGAAGTGTCTCACATAGGACGTTAAGAAACACCGTAGGAGTGTGTGGATTAGAACTTTAAAAACAAGGTGGGCGGGGCTAAAATGTGACTACATGCCCAAAAAAGCTTGTTCAATATGCGGTGAGAGTTTTCCGCCTTTACATATAGCCCAGGTTGAATACCACTGGTCTAGGGCACTGGTTATTAAGATATTTTTTTATTTACGATCCTTTGTTATGAGACAAGATGATTAGTGACCCCAGAGAGCAATGGTCGACTTGAGGTTTTTATATTCCAGTGTCAGTTATTGATCTGTTTTAGATAAAAATGAGAGAAAAAAAGACATTAAAAATATATTTAATATTATTCAGGAATTACATTTTATAATTTTCAAACTTTATATACTGCAGATAAAAATAAGAAAATTAAGAGATGGATGAAATTGTTTATTTTGACACATAAAACCAGTTTTAACACAAATTGGCTTTTCAACCAATGGAAGCCATTAGTTCTTAGTGAATTGATTTATAAGAACGATTATTAAAATTGTTTTCGTGCAATCATGCCAGACCACGTTTGTTTCTGCAATTAAATAAACAAATATAGAATGAAAAGTTGGAAGTATATTATAATTTCAAAGGTTCCATAACAAATATTTAATTTACTAACGTTTGTCGAGGTTTGCTGTGACACACAGAATAACTTTTACGAACCTTGGGGGTGTCACGACTCACAGTTTAAGACATGCATCTGTGATCACATTCCACCTTTTTATATCTAGGGTCACATTTCAACTTTTTATAACTAGGGTCACATTTTACCTTTTTATATCCAATGCCACATTTCACCTTTTTATATCTAAGGCTGCATTTCACCTTCTAGGGTCACATTTCACCTTTTTATATCTAAGGTCATATTTCACCTTTTTGTATCTAAGGCTGCATTTCACCTTCTAGGGTCACATTTTACCTTTTTATATCTAAGGTAACATTTCACCTTTTTATATCTAAGGTCACATTTCACCTTTTTATATCTAGGGCCGCATTACAACTTTTTATAACTAGGGTCACATTTTACCTTTTTATATCTAAGGTCATATTTCACCTTTTTATATCCAAGACCACATTTCACCTTTTTATATCCAAGACCACATTTCACCTTTTTATATCTAAGGTCATATTTCACCTTTTTATATCCAAGACCACATTTCGCCTTTTTATATCCAAGGTCACATTTCACCTTTTTATATCTAGGGCCGCATTTCACCTTTTTACAAATAACTCCACATGCCCACAAATTACACAACCGTTAACAATGTCTCTGGCTTAAAATTAAAAGTGAATATTAGTAAATATAATTTTAATAACTTACTAAATTGATGAAATGATTGCCTTGGCGTGGGATAGGCTCAGTAATTATATCAAGGTTTTCCTTATGATTGATATCGTAGGGAATAAATTGATAGATACTACGCTTTAGAGGTGCAATAAAGTAGTAATATAATTTACAATTATTCAAGATTATATCATTTTAAAAGGGAACTAGTTTTCAATCCTCTATAAAAAAACAACAAAAAAAGCAAGTTTTAATGGGTTTGAAACTGCAGCTAAATACTTAAATGGAAATCCACTTTTAATTATCACAGACGAGTAGTCAGCCATCTCTCTTGGATTTATAAAGCATGAATAGCTAGTAGCTACAGGACAATTTTAGCAGAAAGAGACTTCTAGAAAATACACATTTTATGCGGCCAAAATTTATAACGTGTAATGTTACTGATTAATAAGAGCTATTTTTTATATGATTATTGATAATATATATCAAAAAAGTGGCAGCTGCAGACCACATGACTTGAAGTATGAATACATGAAGGTGGATTTAGTATGGTTTCTAGATATCAGATATGGCGATGCCTAAGAATATTGGGACTGTAAATAGTAAAATTACTTGTCGGGTTTATCCACCATGATCCACCCATGTTTGTAACCATCACCTGCTGCAGACAAATTACTGCCCCCCCCTCCCCACACACACACACACACACACACACACATACACACGCACGAACTCACACACTCAACACATGTTTCTTGAGCCCTCCGAGTTTGCGTGCTCGACTCTGATCCGATATTAAAAGGCCGGCTACTTACAATAAAAGGCCGAATTTGTGTACCTGCTTTGGAAGTGTACAAGGTAGGGGAATCCAAAGCACACTGTGTGGTGTTTGTAGTATGGGCCTCATATGGCTACACCACTTATTATTATTATTATTAGCACCGCGTCTTACTACCCGTTCGGGTTATACACACTTTCACTAATGTGTAATGGTAGGGTGATTGTGAGATGAAATGAAGGACCTACAGTTTAACGTGGAATCCGAACCACGGTGGAGTCGGTGGAGGCCTGGCATTCCTCACATTCACAAGATGTCTTGTCAGAGGTGAAGGAAGGGTTTGGTAATCAGATAAATCTGTGCCGAACCCCAGACCCCCAGCACGGAAGTCCGACACCTTACCCCCTAGACCACCAGGTCACCCAACACCGCTTGTTGCTTTATTCATTAACGACACATTCCTATTTCAATCTGAGTTGTAATGTGTTTGTATCCTAACCAACTTAACCTAAACTAACCTGATCGTATGGTTTATTTTAGTGTAATCAATGTAAGAGTAAAGGTGGAAGGGGTGAGGGTGGTAGCGGTTGTATAATATTTTTCATGATCATAACAGTATTAAATGAAAAAATTTCTAAGAGTAGAGAAAAAATTTGTTATTAAATTCCAGGGCACCTTTGACAGAACGATATTCAATAACTTCAACAGTTGATGTCACTATTTGAAGAAAATTACAACTCTTGTTTCTAATAGAAAAAAAATTGATTTATTTTGCAAAAAAAAAAAAAATAGTTTTGCTATAAAAACTGCAAAATCACTACCCCTAACTCGCGCCCCCTACACTACCACCTTAAGGTGAAAATATAAGAAACGAGAGAAAAAGTGTTTTTTTAATTCTTATATCAAAAAAACTTTTTTTGGTCAAAATAAATCAAACGTTGCTTGAACAATATAAACAGAAAGTTTAATTTTCCTGACACAGTGGTCTAAAAATTTCTTGAATATTTATCAAGGGTGTCCTGGAATTTAATGGGCCTAGCAATTTTTTTTCCTCGATTTAAAAAGTTTGTAATCTAATGCCGTTATGTTCATGACAAATATTCAACAACTGTTGATATCACCCACCACGTGAAGAAAATTAAAATCTATGTTTCTACTGGAGAAATATTTTATTTATCTTGACCGGTACAAATGTTTTATTATAAAAAACTTCAAACACACCGTCCTTTTATCGCGTCCCCTAAATCCCAATTTTAAGTCCAACCTTTTTTTAAAAAAAAATTTAGCGAGGTTTAAACTTTTAATAAAACTTGCGAGGTATCAAAATAAAGCCTATCTCAGTGTTGATAAATAATAACAATAAAAAAAAAGCTACTTATGTGCTTACCGCCTTCGGGACGCTATGATATGTATTTCAACATGTGCACTAAACATTCCAGTTTTGATTGTGTTTAAATCAAAGCTACATTAATAAACATTTATGGACCATTTAGCAGTTCCTATAACTTTACTACCGTTCCCCCCTTTTTTTTTGCGGTGCCAAGAGGCTAATTTAAATAACAGCACCACGGTTGGATGTCGCCCAACGTAAAGCTGACAAATTACACGCGGGATGAAATATCACCACAACGGGTAGGGGGAGTGGAGGGGACAAACGGCGTCACAGAATATGGCCCATCTTAGCCATGATGTCGAGGAAGAAATAATCTGACCGCGGAACATCGTGCGAACGATGGCTTCTGACCTGTCGTCCCACCCAGAAGGTTCGATTTTCAAATATAAAGTAGTCCTAGAATGGGTTTGTCCAGTGGCGCATCCAGGAAAATGTTCTTCAAGATATATATATATATATATCACCACGTCCTACTACCTGTTCAACTTGGATGCATTTATTTGATAATTACTCTAATAGGATAGGGATGAGAAAGGGAGCATTTTAGTGGTAATCTACCTGCATTTGCGTTGAAAGAAAGTGGGACCTTTTGGTGATTGTGAGATGAAATGGAGGACCTACAGTTTAACGTGGAATCCGAACCACGGTGGAGGCCTGGCATCCCCCACAATCACAAGATGTCTTGTCAGAGGTGAAGGAAGGGTTCGGCAATCAGATAAATCTGTGCCGGGACCGAGGATTGAACCCCGGGCCCCCAGTACAGAAGTCCGACACCTTACCCCTAAGCTTCCAGGTCACCGAAAAATGTATCAAAGTTATTATTTCCGCTAATCCACTTTGGTGGTAGCATGTTCAAAAAGTAGGCACGTACGTATCGCATCAGTCCGGAAAATAATATCCCCTCCCTCCCAATTTCAGGTAGTAAGACAAGAAAGAATAATTAAGGGTGTGAAAGCTAAAAAAGATTATGAGGAAAGAGAGATGTGCCTAAGAAAGGCAATAAGCTTAATTCCCCAAGGATGAGTTGCAACTTGTAAAGTGTAGATGTGAAATGGGAAAGGATCAAGTTTGGAGGGAGCTACAGAGGAGGTATGTGGGAGACCAAGTGATGAGAGAAAGTGAAAAGAAACACCCTGGTGGAAAGAGAGCGTGAACGCACCAGTGGAGAATGAAGCATTCAGGAGGTTAAAGAATAGGAAAGAGAAAACAGAGGAAGAATATAGAGGATAAGAAAAGAGCGAAGCTAGTGGTCCGGGAAGCCAGGAAGGAAGGAAGCAAGTAAAATGTTATATGGTCAGCAGCCAGGTAAGAAACAAGAGGAGAGAGAAAAGACAAGCTAGAATGATGAATGAAGAAGGAAAAACGTTGAAGAGGGGAGAGGAAGAAAAGAAACTGAGGATGAGATATATTAAGATATTCAACCCGGAAGAGGAAATGGATGAAAGTTAAACAGAGAAGGAATAAATATCATAAGATGAGGAAAGAGGTCCCACATGGAAAGAGATGGAGAACGTATTAAAGAGAAAGAACCAAGGAAAAGCACCGGGTTTGGACGAACTGACTATGGAAATGATAAGGGCAGAAGGTGAAGCAGGTATATAATTGTTATACAAGGGCCTGCGAGTGATATGGGAGGAGAACACGGTACCAGAAGACTGGGGAAAAGGAGTTATAATACCTATTTTCAATGAAGGAGACAGGAAGAGGTGTATACATTATTGGGGGATAACATTGATGTGCCAGTGTGCCAAAATATATGAAAATATACTGGAAAAGGGAATAAGAAATAAAATGAAAGGAAGGTGGAGAGCAGGTTTGCAAGGATTTAGTTAGGGAAAACAGGTCTACAATAGACTTGATCTTTGCCATAAGACAGCTGATGGAAAGAAGGTATGAATATGGGGAAAACTTGGTAATGGTATGTCTGCAAATAGAGAAGGCATATGATAGCGTGGATAGAAATGAAGTTTGGAAGACGATGGAGGAGGCCAAAGTGGAAACGGGAGTTGTAATGAGAGTGAAGAGCATGTGTAAGGATAACAAGTGTTTTATTAAGAGGGAGAGTGGGGGGATTGAGTGGTTCAAAACTAAAAATGGAATGAAGCGGGGGAGTGCCCTTTCACCACTACTATTTGGAATGGTAATGAATAAAGTGGCAGAAAAACTTAGGGAGGAAAGAGGGAAATACATTATGTTTGCTGTATGGGGGAGAAGGAAGAGGAATTACAGGAACAGCTACAAGAATAGAATGAGGAAATGAGCGTATGGAATGAAATTTAGCATGGTGAAGTGTAAAGTAATGGTAATAGCAAGGAAGTAATTAAACAGGATGTATCTGTTGACGATACGTTAGATCTATTTTGGTCAAAAAGATTTATATTTTTAAAAAAAATCTAAAATATTGACGGCTCCCCCTCTCCCCCTTCCATCCCACAAAAAAAAAGGAATCAGGTTTAATGTAACGAGAACACCTTCTCAAATAAATATTAAATTTAGTCCATGTGATACTAAAAAAGACTATAAAAAAAAGGTAGGTAATTATGAGAAACAGAAGAACACTCAAATTTGAGATGTAACTAAACGGGGAACCTCACAAAAGAGCGATCATAATTATTTGATGGCTTATTTGAAGAAAAAACACATATAATACTTTAAAAAAAAATGATAATAAAACAAAAGTGTTATATGTGTTTTTTCTTCAAATAAGCCATCAAATAATTATGATCGCTCTTTTGTGAGGTTCCCCGTTTAGTTACATCTCAAATTTGAGTGTTCTTCTGTTTCTCATAATTACCTACCTTTTTTTTATAGTCTTTTTTAGTATCACATGGACTAAATTTAATATTTATTTGAGAAGGTGTTCTCGTTACATTAAACCTGATTCCTTTTTTTTTGTGGGATGGAAGGGGGAGAGGGGGAGCCGTCAATATTTTAGATTTTTTTTAAAAATATAAATCTTTTTGACCAAAATAGATCTAACGTATCGTCAACAGATACATCCTGTTTAATTACTTCCTTGCTATTACCATTACTTTACACTTCACCATGCTAAATTTCATTCCATACGCTCATTTCCTCATTCTATTCTTGTAGCTGTTCCTGTAATTCCTCTTCCTTCTCCCCCATACAGCAAACATAATGTATTTCCCTCTTTCCTCCCTAAGTTTTTCTGCCACTTTATTCATTACCATTCCAAATAGTAGTGGTGAAAGGGCACTCCCCCGCTTCATTCCATTTTTAGTTTTGAACCACTCAATCCCCCCACTCTCCCTCTTAATAAAACACTTGTTATCCTTACACATGCTCTTCACTCTCATTACAACTCCCGTTTCCACTTTGGCCTCCTCCATCGTCTTCCAAACTTCATTTCTATCCACGCTATCATATGCCTTCTCTATTTGCAGACATACCATTACCAAGTTTTCCCCATATTCATACCTTCTTTCCATCAGCTGTCTTATGGCAAAGATCAAGTCTATTGTAGACCTGTTTTCCCTAACTAAATCCTTGCAAACCTGCTCTCCACCTTCCTTTCATTTTATTTCTTATTCCCTTTTCCAGTATATTTTCATATATTTTGGCACACTGGCACATCAATGTTATCCCCCAATAATGTATACACCTCTTCCTGTCTCCTTCATTGAAAATAGGTATTATAACTCCTTTTCCCCAGTCTTCTGGTACCGTGTTCTCCTCCCATATCACTCGCAGGCCCTTGTATAACAATTATATACCTGCTTCACCTTCTGCCCTTATCATTTCCATAGTCAGTTCGTCCAAACCCGGTGCTTTTCCTTGGTTCTTTCTCTTTAATACGTTCTCCATCTCTTTCCATGTGGGACCTCTTTCCTCATCTTATGATATTTATTCCTTCTCTGTTTAACTTTCATCCATTTCCTCTTCCGGGTTGAATATCTTAATATATCTCATCCTCAGTTTCTTTTCTTCCTCTCCCCTCTTCAACGTTTTTCCTTCTTCATTCATCATTCTAGCTTGTCTTTTCTCTCTCCTCTTGTTTCTTACCTGGCTGCTGACCATATAACATTTTACTTGCTTCCTTCCTTCCTGGCTTCCCGGACCACTAGCTTCGCTCTTTTCTTATCCTCTATATTCTTCCTCTGTTTTCTCTTTCCTATTCTTTAACCTCCTGAATGCTTCATTCTCCACTGGTGCGTTCACGCTCTCTTTCCACCAGGGTGTTTCTTTTCACTTTCTCTCATCACTTGGTCTCCCACATACCTCCTCTGTAGCTCCCTCCAAACTTGATCCTTTCCCATTTCACATCTACACTTTACAAGTTGCAACTCATCCTTGGGGAATTAAGCTTATTGCCTTTCTTAGGCACATCTCTCTTTCCTCATAATCTTTTTTAGCTTTCACACCCTTAATTATTCTTTCTTGTCTTACTACCTGAAATTGGGAGGGAGGGGATATTATTTTCCGGACTGATGCGATACGTACGTGCCTACTTTTTGAACATGCTACCACCAAAGTGGATTAGCGGAAATAATAACTTTGATACATTTTTCGGTGACCTGGAAGCTTAGGGGTAAGGTGTCGGACTTCTGTACTGGGGGCCCGGGGTTCAATCCTCGGTCCCGGCACAGATTTATCTGATTGCCGAACCCTTCCTTCACCTCTGACAAGACATCTTGTGATTGTGGGGGATGCCAGGCCTCCACCGTGGTTCGGATTCCACGTTAAACTGTAGGTCCTCCATTTCATCTCACAATCACCCTACCATTACACATTAGCGTAAGTGCGTATAACCCGAACGTAAAGTAAGACG